>VZSG01001237.1:93400-115568 GCA_013398315.1 Nothoprocta pentlandii
AGATGTGAGGGCAGTTGGGTGGCTGGTTGGGCTTTTTTTCAGAAGAGTGGGAATGGGGGCATGCAAGGACAGGAGCTGTTGGTTTAGGAGGGGAAATCAAAGGCAAGTCTTTTGGAAGGAGTGTTCCTAGCTGCACCCTCCCAGGCAGCAGCAGTTGGCTCTGGAGAGACCCACTGGCTGGCAGCCTTCCCTGGGGAGGTGCCTGCTTGGGGCTTTGCACCCCGTCCTGCTGGAGCAAACAGGGAACCCTCTCAATAAGGCTGAGCCGAGCAGATGGCTCTTGGTATCATTCAGATATGATTTTTAACCTTATCCTTGGTGCAGACACATGGTTTAGCTGCTTGTTCTGAACTAAGCTGCAGTTAGTGAGTCACTAGGAGAGAGTGAAAGGAGGTGTGTTTCCCTTGGTCACTGAGGTGCTGTTGAGCTAAAACCACAAGAACTTGGTACAGAAAACTCATGTTTAGCAGAGGTTGCTCTTTTTCTGAGAGCTGAAAGGTGGTTTTAATCGGGAGAGAAATCAACCAAACAGATCTAGAAGCCACCCAGGACTTCGTCCAGGTCTTAAAAAACATTGAGGTTGTAAACACACTAAACTATTTCCTCTTTACTTGGATATTAAACCGGCGCACAGAGCTTATTTTTGAAAGTTGCGATATTCTTGGGAAGTAGCTGCACCAGGAGCAGGAGAAACCGTCCTTTGCCCATTAGGCCTGGCTAGAAAGGAGCCATCACAACACTGTTTGAAGGGGTGGTGATCCCTTTGAGACCCATGTGTTGGGAAGAGCCTGTCCAGATCCTATCGCTGCCTTGGATGGTGTCTGGTTGTTTGAGTTAACACCTTTCTGCCTGCTCAGATGTGGAGGCTACGCCTGGCTCTCTTGGCTTGGGAGAGAAAAACATTCTTGGGCAATGGAGCACTGACCTCCTCCCAGCACAGCCCCTCGCCAAGCGGGAGCGGCTCCTTTGTTGGTGCTGGCCTTGTGTGTGTTGACACAGCGAGGAAGGGCAGAAGCAGAGTGTAGCTCTTCTGTATGGGGTATCTCCATTTGCCAAAGGAGCCTAGAAACGGGGTGTCGAGAGTGTTGGCTACATACCAGTCTGCCTAAACCAACAGTTTCCTCATGCCACTGGTGCTAACTAAATAGTCCCAAATCTGCTCAATTCCTTTCCCTGTTGACTTAGCTACAATTTACCAACTAAATTCTGCATTTCCTCTTGATCCATCCTCTGGTGGCCAAACCACAGGATTTGTAGAAGAGGGATCCACGGCACTTTCTGGATGAGCCTGTTGGATGGGCCGTTGAGTCTGCAGTGCTGCTGGCGTGTCTCGCAGGACAGAGCCAAGGGAGCCTTGCAGAGCTCGGGGGGACGGCTCTAGGAAGCCATCAATATTTGACTGTGTCAAACCCAGACCCGGTTTTGGGCGCCAGTGCCACCCATGCCACCTATTCCCCCGGGCCCCACTATGTGCAGCCCTGTTTGCTCCGCCTCTTTCCCAGCCTGGAGAACCAGGGTGTCAGCTCAGCTGGGCCCTGGTGGCAGCCACCCTTTGCTTTTGAACATTTTGTTTATTTTTTTTTTAACTTTTCTCCACCCCAGTGTGACATTCCTGGCGGCTTCAGCAGAGAGCCGAGGAATGTCTCCTGTTCTGGCCCCTCTAACAAGCGCCGCATTGACGGGGAGGGCTCGCAGGCCTGAGCGCCCGCGCGCGGGGAGGCCGCAGCCCCCGGCGGGAGCGTCGCACGGGAGGCAGCTCCGCTCTCACCGCGTCGGGACCGGCATGGGGCCCCCAAGGGCCTCCGGCCGCTGTCCCTCCGTCTGCCCCACGCTGCCGGTGGGACTCACGGCCACTTGTCTCCCAGCAGCGCAGCCGCGGGGGCCGCTGCCCACCGCGCTGTGGCAGGAGCCGCCCGAGCTGCCGTCGGGCGCCGGTCCCTTCGACGCTGCCGACGCCAGCACAGCCGGGCTGCCCCCTGCCTCCGCCATCCCGCCGCGCACCGCCCAGCCCGAGGACACCACCCGCCTGCATCGCCTTGACGCCGCTGACGGTAGGGGCGCTCGGGGAGGAGGGAGTGCAGCAGAGCAGAGCCCCCCTCTCAGGGCTGAGCGGAGGCCCCATGTTTGTCCTTTCGTGTTTCCCCACAGGGTCGTTGGGGCCTGGAGCCATTGGCGCCATTGTCATCGCCTCCCTGCTGGGCACTTCGGTGCTGGTGGCCCTGGTCGTCATCACCCTGAGGAAGTTCTCGGCCTCCTGAAGCAATAAAGGTGTTTTGTCCCCCCCACCGCTGCCTCCCTCCTGCGCGCGCCGCTGCTCTGCGGGGAGGCTGGTGTGGGCACCCCGCTGTGGTGGTGGTGGGCATGTGCGGAGGAAGAAGAGACCAGGGCTCTGTGCGTGCTGGCTTGTTCAGCTGTATTTCATCACAAGGGCAACAAGACACTGAGAAGGTCCTTTTACCTTAGGGCAGCATTTGACCCTGCACTGGGAACGTGTGGGACTGAGGAACCACAACCACTGCTCCTGCCGGGCAGGGGAGAGGGGCCTAGAGCGAGTCCTGCGCTTGCTGGGGGTTGCAGGGTGGGCGTCTGGGCTCCCTCCACCTCGCAGCGCCTCCGCTCGGTGCCGGCCCAGCCCCGCAACTCACTGCTGGTTTCTGTGTGTGAGCGACACCTTCACAGGGCTGGGGGCTTCCTGCAGAGCCCAAGGAACAGCAGTGCCTCGTGTCTTTGGGGAAATGAAGGCTTCCCTAGAGCTGCAGCTGCCCTGCTTTCTGCCCAAGGAAGCTGCAGACGGAGTGGAAGCTGAGCTGTATGTGGCAAGCTGGCTCTAGGGGCTGTTGTGCGGTGGCCTGAAATGGGGGGCATCCCCTTCCCCACCCCAGCCCCTGCTTTGGGCCCAGGTGGGAGACTGCCCGCCCAACCATTTCCCAAGGGTGGTACAGGTGGCGGGGGCAGGTCCAGGCCCCCCAGCTCTTGATGTGGTTACGGCGTGAGGAGCGATGTCCCCCTTTGCTTTCCAGCAGTGCAGCTGTAGGGGCAGGAGCAGGGTTGACACTGTTCCAGCTGTCCTTGGGCTGTGGTGCCTCCAGGGACCTTTAAGGGCAGCTGCAACCTCCCAAGCCCCCTGCGCCCCCTCCCTATCCCCCGAGCCGGCTCCCAGTGCTGAATGCAGCGACCCTCCGTTGCGGCATCACAGCTGGATGCCAAACATCCGCTGCGGCAGCACGGGGCTGTTGGAACAGGCGGTCGCTGCAGGGGCTGCTTCGTGCTCGAGCCCTGCCCTGGTGGCTCTCGATGCTGTGCCCTGGGGTGCTCATGCGAGGAGGTGCGATCCTGCAGCTCTGCGGGCAGCAGAGGGGGTGCCTATGTACATGGGGATGCGCTGGTGCACGGCAGGCGTGCGCACGCTGCAGGGTAGTGGGGGTTACAGGCATGCAGGCAGTGCGTGCTCAGCCTCCTCACTGCCTCCTGGCTCAGCGTCACCTCATGGGCTCAAGAAGACCCTGCACAGCCTTGCTGGCTGTGCACAAACAGTTTGCACAAGTTTTCCACTGCAGGTCACTTGCCCAGTGTTCCCGATGTCCCTTGGTGTGCCCGTAGTGCGGCTCCATCCTGAGCACTGCATGGCCCAGGGTGGCCAGTGGTGCTGGGAGCCTCCAGGCTGGTCCCTGCTGTGCTCCGAGGCTCCTGCAGGCAGCAGCAGGGATGCAGGGGTGCAAGGCTGGGCTCGGGGGAGGCAGGGCACTGGGCCTCGTGCAGGGCAGATAAAGGGTCAGCCCTGCAGAATGGGCCCTATAGCACAGAGGCTGGGAATCAGGATCCCTGGGGGATACATCCTGGCCACGGTGCCGCCTTGGTCTCTGCTCCCTGAAGCGCAGTGCTAGGAGAGCCCTAAGCTCCCCAGCGCATCCTCGGGTGCAGCAGCAAGCGCCTGCCCCGGGTGCTGCTCCCCGGAGCTTCGCAGCGCACCTGGGTCAGAGCACTGGTCTCTAGAACAGGATCAGTGCAGCAGGGAGAGGGGAGCCCAGGAACTGGAGTCTGGTTGTTCAGAGGCGCCTGTCTCGGCAGGTCCCCGTGTCCTGCGGCGCCACCGCCGCGTTCCCCCGGCTGGCAGACGGTCCCTGCGCGCCGGGAGCTGCTCGCAGGCGCCGTCCATCACTGGCGATTTCGGCTGCCCAGTTTCCTCCGCTGGCTGTCATCTGACTTGTGCACCCGGAAGCACTCCTTCAAGTTCTGTGCTCGGATTTTGGGGTTCAGGATCTCCTCCCCCATAGAACTGGGGAACCAGCCCCTCTCTTGGTCATGCAGACGCTCCCCAAATATCCAACCTGGGCAGAGGGAGAGAAAGGGTAAGTGGAGATGGAGCGGTCCTTTTACTGGGACAGCTGGGAGCGAAACCACCTCTAAGCTACTGCTGCTTTCGGGAAGCTGCCTGTGCCAGAGGAGAGGCAGCTGAAAAGGCAGCAGAAGGCCAGCCTGGCGAGGCAGTGCTGCACTCGGACGAGCAGGTAACGGGACAGCGGTGAAAGCAGCTCCTCTGCTTCCCAGGAGCCTTCTCAGCTTGTCCCTGGTGCCACTGGAGCGATTCCTGGCAGACAGATGTGACTGAGTTCTCCAACCAGAAAGGCTGGCATGCATGCTCCAGGAAGAGTGCATGCTGCAGGGACTGGCACCAGGCAGATGTGAGGCTCTGTCAAGGTAAGGGCAGCCCTGGTTTGGTTAGGGCAGCCTGGCTGAGCCTTAGTGGAGGGAGCAGCTCCTCTGGCTGCGATGCCGAGGTCTCACCCGACTGTCTGCAGCGAAGCCCTGTCCTCCAGCAGGGAGGCTACGGCTGGCCCGCCACCCTTACCATCATCCGTCTTGTCCAGGACGTTGAGGACGTCAGCCAGCTCCAAGGACAGCTCGTCTGGCTCCTGGGCCATGTAGGGGTGGACGCACTGGATCTGCGGGCAGTCTGCCAAGGGACAGGGTCAGAGTAAGGGACAGAGAGGCGGGAGTGCATGTGCTACCCCGAGGCTGAGGTGCGTGTAAGCACCCTGAAAACAGCCCCTCAGAGCAGGTAGGGGCCCTGGAGGGAAGGCAGCTCTTACCAACAAGTCTGGACGTAAATGAAACGAACTTGGTTCTCCGGTTCGGGGCTAGCGAAATCATCCAGCGCTTCATCTCGCTCCTGCACCAGGAAGACAAATGGACGTGGTGAGCAAGAGGCAGTCCTAGGGACCCTGCACCTCCTGGCAGCCCCGCATCTCAATTCCTCCTCTCTCAGCCTCCCCTGCCACTTCCCCAGGGTCCTGGACTCATGGAGGACTTTCCCAGTGACTGTTTGGAAGGGAAGCAGAGGATGGAGCTGGGTTCATGCCATGGCTCTGGGATGCAGCCAGCTCTGCTGCTGGGGAGCAGCAGGATCCCAAGAATAGTGCAGTTCTGGGGCAGCTCCAGGCTCTGCTAGATCCACAGGCACAGTTTTTCCTGGGGAAACACAATTAGGAGACCCATCTAGTCCCACAGCTGCCACATGGGGATATTTCTAGGGCAGAGTGGCTGATTGCCTCACAGGCTGACGTCACAGCGGATCAAGGGCACTGCTCGTTTGATAGTGGATGAGACGACAGAGCCCTGCAAAGGCACTGCTGGATTCAGGGTGCTGTTGTTAAATGCAAAACCCTGCCGGCAGCAGGAGGGCAAAGATCTCGCGTGTGCTGGGGAAGCCCAAGCACTGGCCCTCTCTCGAGGCTGCTTCCAGCCCTTCTCGCAAACAGGACAGTTTGTGTCTCCCCAGACCCCGAGAGAGCCTGAATTTTCTGCCTGCTTGGATGGCAGCCCTTCAGATCTGTCCTGCAGCCCCAGCTCCTCTGTAGGATGCACTGATCAACTTGTGACACTTGTTTCCCTCTGTTACTTGCTCGGTTTTCTTCACCCAAATGCCTGGTTTGTGCCCACATCACCCCCGTGCAGGGGCTATGAGCAGGCAGAGCAGGATGCAGACATGTGAAACACCGCTGCCTCCCCTGAGCCTGGCCTGCTCGGTCAGTCTCTGCACAGCTCAGTCCCACAGCTGTCAAATACATCTGCTCTGTGTAGTGTGACTGACGTCTCTATTTTCAGCACAGTGAAGCAACAGTCACCTGCTTGGAGGGAAGCTGCAGTGCTGTCGACTCCTCCTCCTGCCCCAGGCATGCCGCCATGCTGAGGGGTCAGGGTGTAAACCCCAGGCCTGCAGCAGGAGTTGGGCAACTCCAGTCCTGGCTGGTGTTTGCCAAGGCATGTGGATGTCAAACAGTACCCCCTTGAAGGCCACACAGCATCCAGCTGAGGCACGCAGCTCTGGGAGCTGCGTAGCTCATGGCACAGATGCTGTGCCTGCAAATCCACAGGCCTGATAAGAAACCGAGACCAGAGAGAAAGCCGAGCCCTGAGCTCTGGAGCAAACACAGCTGTGTTAGCCTGGCCTGAGTTTGTTGGAACTTGAAGGGAATAATCAGTGAGCTAAAACACCTGTAGCCAGGTTGATGAGGAGGCCTTGAGCAGCACAAGGGCTGCAGAAGGCTCTTATGAAGAGGCCTCTTCTCCTGTCTTCCCCTACAACCAGGAATCACCTGGGAAGTCCAGGTGGCTGCCTGGAGAGCATGGCTGAGCGTGTGGGGCGCCCCCGTCATACTCACTGGGACGATGCCTTCAGCATGTAGCTGACCTCCCGGTCATCTGCATTCTCCAGCAGCCTCAAGATGAAGACATTGGCCAAGCTCTGCCCCTGGTCTTCTAACTCTTCCACCCGCAGGAGTCCCCGGGATGCGGAGTCGAACACTTGGTACTTGTCCCTGGGAGAGGGTAATGGGAAACATCTGCAGTTACCACGGGAGAGCTGGGCTCCAGCCACTCAGAACTGGACTGGGGACGGCACAACAAGAGACTCTGGGCTCACTCTGCCCCAGGCTTCTCGTGCAGCCTGGGGCAAGGGGCTCGCTCTGTGTCTGAGCTGCCCATGTGCCAAATGCAGGAGGTTCTACCTCAAAGGCACCTGCAAGGCCTAATTACTCCTACCTGTAAAGAGTCTCTGTCTTCTGCACGTAAGCTACCACAGAAGTGATTTTTAGGGACACAGACACTGCGACAACACATTAGAAACTTTGGATGGGTGAGGTGCTCCCTAACCGTAAGTCTAGTTAATGCCACTAAGAACATGCTGTTCCTGGAACTCAGCTGCCTCTGCTGCTTGATTTCACTGATCTCTAGCTGCACAAGGCACAGGCTGAGGAATGATGACTTTCTCTTCCTCCTGAGGCAGGGGGTATCATGCCAAATACAGTCTCTAGCCTTAGACTTGTGACTTAGACTTTCTGGACTGGGCTTTTTTTAGATATTTAACTAGCTAAATCTGAGAAGCAATCAGGATAGCAATGAGTAAAGAAATAGAATCACTGCCCTGACAGCAGGATAGTCCTCCTGGGTCAGCCCGGCAGCTGATTCAACTCAGTGCTGCTCAGCAGAAGCCGCTAGGCCTGTGCTTGCTCACCCTGATGGGAGACGCAGCTGAAAGTTCATGAAGTTCATTACGTTTGTGGTAGAGTATGGGCTAGGAAAAGCTGTGCCACCATGAGCAGCAGCTGCTCAGAGGTGAGGAGGTGACTGCTGACCTAAGGAGGATGCCCAGGCCAGATTGGGGTGCCCAGAATGGGGGCATCTCATCAATATTGGATGAGATTGGATGAGCCAGCAATGGGCTGCTCCAATAACCCCATGGACAAGCAGGAGTGTCAAGTCCTCTGCCCCCTCAATCTTTGTACTCACCCAGGAATTTGCCTACAAATTACCAGCAGGTCATTGAAAAGGAACAGGTAGATTTCCCTGAAGAGTTTCTTAGTACGGAGCGTGCGTGATGTCTTTGGACCGTTCATCTGCTGCAGCTCCCCCTGCTTCAGGAGCCAGCGGGAGTGCGAGATGATGGGCACCGACTAGATTTGAGGAAGAGAGAGCAAAGATCAGGAGACAACGCAGTGGAGATGCTGTAAGAACCACGACATGCAGAAGGAAGGGTAGCACTGGCTCCCATCACCACTCCTCATACTGCAGAGAAAGGACCAGAGTGGCATGGAGAGGTCAGTGTGCGCTGTCATGCCCATGTCAGCTGATAAGGGATGCTGATAAGTGGTGCTGCGGCCCCTCAAAACCTGGTTCAGGCCTCTTGGCTACCAAAAAAACACCAGATTGCCACCGGTTGGGTCTGTCCCAGCCAGGATCCAGTGCTGCCCAAGCAATGAAAGTACAGCAGTACATTGGCTGGGGTTTTAATCATGTAGTTAAGTGAGAAACGGGAACCCCAGCCCAAAGGCCATCTAATACCAGGAAAACATTTCACTTAGAGCTAAATGACCGAAATACTGAAAATATCAGCCTAACTGCTGGCTCTTCCACCTTCAGTACGCAAATTTTTGGGGTGCCACTGGGGCCTTTCAAACAAGCAGACTCTTCAGCTACTCAGCTATGTAAAATGGTTTAGAGATACACCTTAAACACACAGACCTGAGGAACACCCCCACAGCAGGCAAGGGGAAAAAAAAAACAGTAACTTTAAGCTCAGCCCTAGAGTTTTCTGGCATGTATTAAGTGACACTTGTTCTGACTCCAGAAATACCGATTAATCGAGTCATCGCCTGAGTGGAGCCAGAATACAGCATTAGCAGGTAATTAAGAGACGGTACATAATGCATACATAGGGGCTGAATTATGTGACAGCCTCTACTTTGGTGTTTTCCAGCTTTGAAATGTTTTTCTTTGTAGTAACGATCTTCCTTTAATGTCATTTGTATTGTAAAATGATAGCTGAAAGCTGAGTTGCATCTTGACAGCACAGGCCAGGGTCCTGCCACCACCGAACTCTCCCAGCAAAACAGTGTGACCAGCTTAGTGTAGGTGCGTACACGTGCACAACACCTGGATGCTGTTGCTGCATCCTCTGCAGAGATTGCTCGCCCATGTTTATACCTTGATCTTAAATTCCAGTTTCTTCTGGATGCTGATCATCTGCTCTGTTCGGCTCATCTTCCTGACACCTTCATTGCACGCTTTCACGACCTGGGCAAAGAGGAGAGGAGCAGGGTTGACCGCCTAGGCAGGAAGGGGGGATCAACAGCTGGGGAAAGGGCAAATGTTAACGTGCTGCCATCCTGGGTATTCCTATAGGATTTCTCAGGAAAATGGCACTGGTGGAGGTTTATATGGGTTATTTGCTCATTTCTTGGCTGCATCACACCCTGGTGGTTCAAATGTGGCCATGCCTGAGCAAACGCTACCTTGGCAGAACCAGAAGGTGGTTGTAGGGTGCTTGTCTAGCTCTCCTTTGCACCACGTATCTGAAGCTTTTGGGGGTGCTGACTACACTGAGCTATCGAATCAGCCAGCATTAAGCAGCACTGCTGGCTGCGCAGCAAAGGGCCCGGCCCACTTGCCAGATTCTGACATGCCACCTATCTTTGTCCCCAGCACTGCAACAAGCAGCACACCCGGTACCGTCCTCAGAGACAGCGAAGCCACAGCGCGCAAGCGGAGCGCTGCGGCTCTGCCACGGAGCAGCAGGACCCAGGTGTGAAACCTCTGCGGGGAGAAGGCGCCGTGGGGCAGCTCCAGCGGCGTCCCGAGCGCAAACGCCTCGGGACCGACAAAACACGGCCAACGCGCGGGCGGCACCCGGATACCGGCACCTTCACCTAGATGCCACCGCCTGCTTCGTAAGGATCAAATCTCTGGGGAACTGACTAGTTAGAAAAATCTTGCTGGAGAACAAGCTCCACTTTATGTGTGCTGTTTTTCTGCTAACAAGAATCCAGCAGACAGCCAGCGGCTGAAACTGTGGCCAGCCCCTACCTAGCAAATAGGACAGTTGCAGAGAAAATATATATCCTTCTGGCCTCAGTTTTAATATCTGTATTTAGCTGCAAGTTAGGCATGTAAACTTTCTTATTTACAGATAAGAGGACGCATAAAGAAATTTATGGAATGGTTCAAGTGAATAGATGAATTCAAGAAGAATATTTCCCTAGCACCAACTGTCGTCATCTGTGTGCAGCAGTAGAAGCCTTCCTCAGGCCTCTGACCAGTGGAGAAACATGTGGCTATCAGATACAGGACAAGGGATTGAGGGACTCTGCAAATGCCAAGTAGTGCAACTATCCAGCACTGTGAAGGTCTCCTTTGTCCCTGGACCAGTCCAGGGCAAAGCCAAGACCCTACTGATGGCTTTTGGGGCCAGTACTTCAATCAGAAGCCACAGTCATATCCTGAGGCTCACATTCTGCCCCAATTTTCATCTTAAAATGTTTTCATAGAGCTGCGGGATTCAGGAGAAGCTCCTGATGAAGCAGGCAGCAAACCCCTCCATCCCTGCAGCCCCTTGTCCCAGCCCATGTGGCTGCTGGCAGTTTCTCACCACTCAATAATGTAGCCCAGAGGTGGAAACACCCTGTCTGACCATGCCAGGAAGCCCAAATGGAATCTACCCCAAACGCCTTCCTGGTATGCTGTGCATAGCAGTCACTAGCAGAACTGAATTGTGCCTGTTTGCCACCCCGACCTGCCGGCTTCAGGGAAGAGGCTAAATACAGACCTGAGCACTTCATTAAGAAGCTGCTGTTTCTTTGGCTGGGGAGGGAATGTGCTATATTGGAGGAGAGCTGACACAGTTGTACTTGGCTGCGTATTGCAGCTAATTAGATCTCTCTGTGGGATCCATCACCTTCAGATAGCCATAAAAACAGTCTGTATTCTTGAAGACCCTCAAAGGGAAATAATCTCTCTGCCCTTTCCTAGAGAGGAAGAAGTCTGTTGTCAGCAGGGGATTCCTCACTGTGGTCATCTAACAGCTGCCAGACTAGTCCATTTGTGAGGGCAAGGAAGAGGTAAAAGAAATCACTCCTGAAATGCAGTGTCAGGCCTCATTTGGACAGCTCCAGGAGTGAACGTGGTTTGGAGGTCTTTACTAGAAAACTTAGCATGATGGCTTATGTTTTATGGCCTTCACTTAGCTCTTTCAAACTTACTGTTTCCAGCTCCTTATGTGCATCCAGGGCAGTGGACTCCCTCTCGGACTTCTCTTCCACTTTCTTCAAAATGTTCTGCAGGGGAACAAAGGCTGCGTTAACTCCGACCCTGCTCTGACAGCACAGAAAAGCCTTTGCTATCCTCAGAGTTATTTCTGGACTTCAGCCTAATTACAGGGCGGGTGATGAAGCACAGTGACTTTCACCTCTTAGTTCCTATACTTCATTGAATGCTGCTTCCATCTGACCATGTTTCCATTTGATCCAAAAGGAATATAGCAGGTAGATGCCTATTTTTTTTTTTAATATTTGCTAGAACTACTACTAACAGATAGTGTTATTGGTAATCTGAGGGCAGCAAGATCATTTGGGAGCAAGCTGTATCCTCATCCCCAGTATCATGTCCTGCAGCACTCTATTTAGACATGACAGCAGAGGAGGAAGACAGCTGCTATAACAGGGCTTGTCGATGCCGGGTCCAGCCCACAACCATGTGGGATTACTACACATGGGGCGTCCCCATGTCCTGCAGCCACTCCGCACTGTGCATCCAGGCATCCACGTCCTACCCTCAGGATGGTGGGGAAAAGCAGATTGTTGCTTCCCCTTTTAGCAGCTCTATGAAGCTCCCTTCATTATCTTTTGTTCAGTAAAAGCTATCTAGAAAATTCAACATGAATTTGGACACGGTCTCTGGGGAACTGAGAACACTTTTCCATAGCTGTTGAGAATGTCTGATTCTTTGGAAAGGTTTCATCCAGCTCGAGGCTTCATCTTGGCTATGGCTAAGCCTTGCAGGTGGCTGCTGGGTGCAGAGCTCAGAGCTTTGGGAAGACCCTCAATATGAGCAAAGAGCAAAACTCTACCTGCACTAGCAGCTTGAGCCGAGTGATCCTTTGAAATGGCAGAATCAGGAAGGAAGAAAAGGAGAGGCCTTTGCATTTGGGATCCAGCTCCAGCTGTGATATCACTTCCCGGAAAGCTGGCTTGTCCTGGCTGAAGACAGAGAGGAGAGGGTTGTCAGTGCTACCATGCCCATCACTCTGCTGTGTAGGTAGTGACTCAAAAGCAGCCTAGTCTCGGAGACATCATCTGCCAGTGCTCTCTCAAGAACAGAAAAGAGGGGAGGAGGGGACTGAATGCTTCTAGGTGTATTTTGGTTTAAACTTAGGACTATTTATAGTGTTGAAGAATGGAAAAAGAAAAGACTTCTAATGTACAAGCCATGGTAGTGGATTCACATGTGTAGCACATCTAGCTCAGCAGCATACGCTGTGCGCGTAGGTGTGTGTGAATGGGGTGTGTGTCCAAGTAAATGAGTCAGCAGCATAATTATATATTTTTTAACAGTAGGATTTCTGTGACAGGATGAAATTCAGAGTCATAGGAGCAAGGCAAGCTGCAGAACAGCTTCATCTTGGCTGCCCTTGGCTGCTTAGCAGGAGGATGGAAATCGTATCTGGCCTGAGCAGGGCACAGAGGAGCAGGCTGGTGCTTGAGACCCCTCTGGCAGTTCCCAGACCCTCCTGGAGGGAGGCAGCAGAAAACAGTCTGCTCTCAGTTCACTCTATATTCTCCCTCAAGAAAATGCTATGCTCTCAGTTCCTATCCAGGAACCCCTTAACTCCAACAGGTCCTTTTCAAGCTTGCTTAATCCAACCTATTGTTAATTCATATCTGGGTATTTATCTCATCGCTCTAGGCAAACTGTTTACAGCAGCTCTTTTGCTCACCTCTGGCTCAGGAAAACCCTGTGGCACCCTGCATTTGAACAGAACAGTTCACCAAGTGTGGCAGAGGCTCTTTAGTGTTTTTTTGCCCCCAAAGCTCAAGGGGCAGAGAAAGGAAAGAATTAGGGCTCATTATGCTCCTCTGAACCAGCTGCTGCTGGGAAGAAGGGAGGAAATACACAGGGCAGCTTGTGCAATGGGCTGTCCTGAAAAAATCCAGGACAAGGTAACTGAAGAAAAAATAATTCTCATGCTGAAAGACAGGCTCGTAGGGCACTCTGTCTTGAGCTGGTGGAACACAATTCCTCCCGGACCAAAAGACTCCCTAAACCTGAAAAATACTGCAGGAGTGTCTTGGATTGTATCCTCCAGCTGAGGTAACGGCTGACGCGTACTACCAGAATAGGAGGAAAACGGGTGTGCAGGCTTGGGTTTTGCTCATTTGTTTTTGTTTTGATTTTAAGAAAATTTTCTTCTTCTGGAAAACAATTTCTCACCTCTGGGGAGATCATAGGCCCTGCTGAGAAGCTCAGGGGGAGTAGCGGCTGCTCTTATTATTGGAGAGCTGTGATTATGTTCTTGGCCTTTCTATCTCTTGCCTTGACTTGTACTTTAACAATACACGTTTCACAACTCTCTGTTCCCATGCACACCGTAAATATTTCCCACATTTGGGAACTACTGGCTCTGAATTTACTTGCTCTGTTACTTATGTACTGCATCATCACACCTTTGATATAAAGTCTTTTAATTGTGTTTGTTTTTCATAGATGCAGTGTAAAATCAGAGAAGAGGAAACTTCTGCTTCTTAGGCCTTTCTCCTAAATACTCAAATTACAGGTAAACAAATACCTGTGACTTAGACAATTTTGGCAAGTAGTTTAGCATCAAGCACTGGGACTCACAGAAGCTGCTTGTAAGCTCTCTCCTGGTAGGTCTGGTTGGAGACATAGGTGATGTACACGGAGAAGTGATTAACCGTATGCTGGTGGACAATGTCACACACATCTGAGATCACGATATTCTCTTCCACCCGCTGCTCGAGGTCCAACAGGAACCTAGAGGAGAAACGAGAGCTCAAATCAGTTATCAACTGCCAGTCCCAGCGGGTTTCCAGCAGAAGCCCCTGGGGCTGAAAGCCTCAAATGTGTCCACAAGCTTCTTGAAAAGGCTGGGATTAACAGCCTGCACGTAGCCAGCTTCTTCCTCCCTCTGCAAACCAGGTAATGTGGAAGGGTCCTGTTCAGCTGGCCGAACCCCAGCAGCAGTTATCTTACCGCTCACTAACAGCCATGACGTCGAGCACGTTGGAGAAGAGGATGTGAGCCTCGGACTGATGCAAGATCTTTTTCAGGCGCTCGTTCTCCATGAAGTGAGACACCAGCAGGTTCAGGCTCTTGTAATAGGAGGCTTCGGATGTAACCAGCTCAAACATGGCCTAGGGGAGAATCCCAAAGAGAAGCAGTGAGCAGGCACTTTCTGCCTTTACGGAGAGGTACGTACTGCGCTACTGTAGGAATCCAAGCTGTGCACAGTGCTGGACACGGCCCCTCCAGGCCCAGCGAGCAGGGAGAGGGGAGCACGCAGGCAGGTGAGAGCACCTTTTGGGCCACTACCACAGCCCATGCAAGGGGTTCTGTTGCCCCTGCACCGATGCTCCTCTGCCTCCACTAACAAGGCTGGGAGAAAACCTGCCGGCCTCCAACTATTACAGGAAATCAGAAATAATCTCCCAGCTCTAGCACTGTTTCCATCTGTTAAGAGAAGCTTTTGGTGAAAAGCCTGGCTTCCCTGAGCCAGTGATATGGTCTAGGGCAGCAGAAGGACCAACTGATGGTTTGGTTCAGAGATAAATCATAACTTAACAAGACGAGGATATAAAGTCCCCCGCAGCTGCAGGGATGGTCAGTTATCACCCCACACAGCTCACTTGCTCTCTAGATGTTTGTTGTCTCTGTGCAGAATAGATAAAACAGATGATTATTGACCCAAATAGCAACTCAGTTGAAATAAGGTTAAATTAAGATTCTCACAAGGGCTTCAACATGGCAGAAAATCATTACAGCTTTCAGAAATCTCTTGATGAAGAGGTGCTGTGCGTCCTCGGTCAGTTAAAATGACAAGTCAGTGAGCTACTTTCTGAGCTAACCGCGGGTCTTTGCGCCGCTGGGCGCCAATGAAACACTCTCAGTGGGCACTAAGTCAAACCAAGTAGGTGGTCTTGTGCAGCAGCCCCTAGAAGGGAGACAGAGCAAAGGGTGTGGATGGTGATGAAAATGTTTGGTCAGTGCACTGCTAACGGGTGGCATCTAAGGAATGAAAGGATGTTTTATTCTTCTCAAGGCTGGATTCCCAGTGAGGAAAGTGGAGGAAGACCAAGTCGGCTTGTCTGAACGGTTTCACCAGTGTGTGAGAACCTACCTCCACAGACTGAGTCCACTAAATGCTCCGCTCATAGGCTTAACAGTAAGATAAGTCAGAAGAGAAACAGAAGCAGATCAAGACGTGACAAAGAGTAAGAAAGGACGAGCTGAGACAGCAGCAAGTCCCAGGCAAATATTCTGGGACTTGTACTGCCAGGCTTTGTGCACCTCAACTTTCCAAATACTCCAAGTCAGGACTTCTCTCCTGTCCCATGTCTTTAATCATGGGATCACAGCCTGTAGTTCCTCTGCAGCCTCTCAGCCCTCCAACTACTTGCTAAATCTCTAAGCTTGTTTCCTGCCCCACAGCTGCAGAACACCTCCTACCCCCTGCACCTACCTCCAAAGAAATTCCTTTCTGCCCTCTGCAGTCCCCAAGGCACCCAAATACCTACCCCAAATGGCCCAGAGTGCTGTTTCCGTCTTGAATGGTAGCCATGAACCACAAATTGCAATGGGCACCAAACATCCAACTATGTGATGATGAGATTTCTGTAGAGTAACTGAATTCTGCTGGCTCTAATCAGTCACTAAATTAAAGAGCTTGAGCTTCTGTTTTCAGAGTTGCAAAAATAACCAAAGAAAATCTGAACTAAATGTCAGTTGATGCAGTTTTATCTGCCTAAATCTGCAGCAGTCTGAAAATGTCCCTTGGAAACATGACCAATACTGTCCTATCAGTCCCAAGCTCAGGAACTTGAAATTTAAGTCATACAAATAAAAGCGGTATTAATTATTTTCATTTCTTATTATTTTGGCTGAGAGACCGAGAAAGAGAAAGAAAAGTGAAGCCAGAAAAAAAGAAGAAAATGTAGAAAAGAGAAAATTAAGACTCACTAAAGCCATAAGTAAGTAATCATACAGATAAAACACAGATGGTGTTTTATCATACAGATTGAAAACATGAATTCCCAACTGCTCTGATCTTCCTGCAAACCACTACTTAATAAGGGAAGCCTCTAGTTTGGGAGGGATGTTCTGAGCTGTGCTCAGCCCAGGCTGCCTTCCTGTGGTACCTCTGACCTCCCACTGCTAGCAGAGCGCTCAGACAGGCAGCTCCTTTCACAAGACATTTACAGGTTGGAAATCTTAGGATTGTTCAACACAGGAGAGGAAATTAAATCTTTTTGGGGTTGTTTTTGTGAAAGTGGAAGGCTGCCTACCTGTCAGTCACCCACGCTCTGCAGCAGGGAGGCCACGTGGCTGCAGCAGACACCAGGTTTGGGTCCTCCCGTGTCTGAGCACAGAGAGTTTCCAGAGCAGCACTGCTCTGATCCGGATTCGCACTGGGCAACGCAGGTGCAGTTAGTCTCTACCCCTTTTTCTAACACCAAAGCAACCTGAATTCAAATTATCCTCCAGCAAAAGCTTTATTAAAGCTCATACATCTCAGCAAAAATAGCACTCAGCTCGAAGACTGAGAATACTTGGCTAAACTTTTCTATCAATAGGTTGTTTTGGCCAGTTCTCATCTCCTAAAACATATAAGATAAACCCAGAGTAGGAAAATCAATATTGGCAGCAAGCAGAAGAGGGCAAAATAAAGAAACTGCATAGAACATAAAATAAGGACAAATGGAAAGGCAGAGAACTGAGCAGAGATCAGAAGTGTCACTGATTCAATGATAATTCTTCTAATGTCCAGACCCCCACCTCTTCGAGAGCTCGTACCACGACGACAGTTTGCTTTTACCTCCACTACATGCAATGGGGGAAGGATGTTTCTTCTCTAGTCACTTGTTTCTCCTGCCACACACACACTGCTACCATTTCTCCCCAGATGACTCTATGGCAGAACCCAAGAAGCTTTGCTTTTGGCTTCTTCTACAGTCGGCATCGTTATGTTATCTTCTCTACAGTGAAAAGAAAATCCTTGATAATTCATGTTTTGATGTGTTTGATGCTCAACAGATGTCTGGGCAATTGAAGTTCTCCTATCAGTGATTTAGTCATTTTGGATAACTATTCCCGTACTGTGTAATTTTGGTATTTGACTCCTGTGCTCTGTACTATGTCCTTTCTTAGTTCTTCTGTTCTTCCTCTTTCTGCACTTTTGCCCACATTTCCCCCCCCCCCGCTTTTTCTTTTTTTTTCCTTTTTGCTGTGCCACTTCAAGTTGTTATTTTACATTTTGCTGCTCTGGCACTGGCCTCAGCTGAAAAGGGCTGCTGAGGCTGAGGCCATTGCTGCTGGAGTGCTCTCCAAATTCCAGGACTAACAGGCCATGCTGCATTTTTATTTCATTTTCCCCAAACTCCGCTAGCTTGGCTCATTTGTTCCAACAGGGACTATGACAAATTGCCTTCTGCAGCGCTTTCCAAACATCTATTGCTCTTCCAGTCAAGTTTCTTGTTTTGCTGTCTAGAAAGCAACTGTGTCTTGTTTTTCATTCCGTGTTGATGACCTGCCTCGTTATTTTCAGTCATACCCAGTAATGACGTCTGGATTCCTCCTCTTTGCAGGTGTCACCTCGCTTATTTTCATCTCTGTTGCTTTGCAGGTTGCTGCAGATGAGCAGCGTCTTCCCTGGCTGCTGAGCTCTGCTCCATCTCAGCTCTCTGCCTCAGCTGTGAGCCGAGATTTTCTTGCTTCTGCTTTCTTTCTGTTCTTGCCAACGTATTCTCCACTCTTTCTCTTTGGTATTTAGCCAATTTCACAGTTTTCTGGCTTTAGGCTATTTTATAATCCCTTATGGATAATTCCATATCGAACAGGAAGAAAATTCCAGCTCTGATAAATTAGCACTGGGGGAAAGCACAGCACTTCTCTAAGGCAGCACTGTCCCATCTCCATCTGCTGCCTTTCTCATGTTATTTAAGCAGAGAGAGGAAAATTCAGCACACTTACTGAGTATTGTTGGCATTCAGCAGTGCAGAGATTTTCTTTTTCCATAAAAGACCTACAGGTAAAAAATGTCACTCGACAAAAATGGCAGTTTTTCAAATCTATAATGCAAACTTTTAAGCTGATGTTTCTCTGTGAATTGCTGTCTTCATTTTGAGGCAGAAAGAAGAAGAAAGCTTGTAATTTTTCAGATGCCAGACTGTGTTTGTAATGGTAGCAGTTAGAAATACTGTGCTTTGCCAGGTAAACAGAACAAATGTGAAATGGAAATAACCCACCCAGGAGCAGCAGCGGCAGAAAAACAAGTGGTTTTGGTCACCTCAGCCACGCTGCTGGCACTCTGGCAGCGCGGCCGGCCGCGCGTGCCGCTCCTTCATCCGCACCGCAGGCTGCGAGGGCAGCGCGAGGCGCGGGCGAAGGCTGCTCGCGCTCCCTGCGCTATCCCAAACAGCAGCGCTCGCGAACAGTGGCGTGGCCGGTGCTTTCACCGACGGCAGCAGCAGCCCCCACCGGCTGCCCTCGCCGTTTGATCCCGCCACGTAAATGAGCAGCACGTGACGCTCCCTGGGGGTGTCGCTGGGCTGCATGGCTACAACACAAAGGCACCCGTCGATATTTTTGAGTGAGTGTTGTGTAAGAAAACACTCGTTTTTCTTTTGTGGACCACAGGCTCCAAGTATCAACATGTAAAAATATGGAAGCTCACCAGTCTCTGTCTCTTTCCTTCTATGCCCATCACTTTTAAAACAGATTGATACTGTTAAATTCCCGCAAGATTTCTCACAGAAAGTACATTTCTTGCTAATAATGTTTGAAGAGGATCATCCTGCACCGTAGATCAAAAGCTCTGCTGCAAGAACCTCCTCGCTTTCTTTCTACTCTTTTATAAATTGCTCCTAACGTTCATTCAGAAAAGGGAAAAGAAGCTTCATTGCTGCTGCCTGGTAGCAACAGCATATACAACACCCTGCTGTTTCAAAGGAAATAAGAAGCACTAACCAATATTACATAACAAAAGTGTTCAACAGAGCCAGCCTTGCCTGTGGCTGCGATGAAGCTTCTTTGGTTTTAAGTCATGATGTTCCTATTGAATTGACTCGTACTCTTTTAAGGAACAACCCAGTTAAGCCACTCTCCTCCCTCCCTCATTACCTCCTGAAGCTTGATCTCATCTGGCTGGAGGATGCTAAGGACGCCGCTGCTCCGGATCTCAGGAAGATCCTGCCATAAGTTGAAGCGGGATGTGGAGTTCCTCAGCGAACTGATCTGAGGGGCCGCTTTGCTCTCGGGTGTACTTGCAGCTTCCGATTCGTTTGGAGTCTCCTCACCGGCTGAATTCTCCTCCGGGTCTGCCTGAGAGTCCTGCAGCCGCCTGGTTTCAATCTCCTGGCGCGTAGATTTATCTCGATATTCCTGATACAAGAGCCCTAGAAAGGAATTTAACAGGTTGACAATCTGCTGTCACAACATGTGTTAGTAACACACACAGATGAACCCATGGTCAGCCAGAAGACATGAGAAGAGTTATTTATTATTTGCCAGGCTTTTAAAGGGCTTTAAAAAAAAAGTTACCATTCTGTGCAATACTATTATATTACAAGTCAAATAGGAGCGCGTGAGTGTATGTCTGAAAAGCAATATTGCATACAGTGAAACTCTTTTAAAGGTGCATTTTAAGGAGGTGAAAATCTTAAAGGAGTGAACACTGAGCCACACTAGGCAGCTCAATCATCAGAACAGCAAAGGACAAGTCCTAGGTCAGGTCTGATGTACTGGGTAGTCTTAAACACGTTGCTTAATTTCTCTATCTCTCTCCCTTCCTTCTCAGATGAGTGAAGATACTCAAATAATACTCACATGGTTCCAGATTGCCACAGCACCAAAGAAAAGGTTCTGAATTTGAAGCAACTTGCTGCTCATCATTAGCACAGCCGTGTGTGCTTCAGGTACTAACTTCAGGATCAGAAGAAACTGCACAGAATTTGTGAAGATTCCTGACTTCAACTGACAGCATCAAAAAGGTAGGAACCCTGAAATGCCTAGGCCAAGTAGAAAAGACTTCAGATCCCCTCTCTCTCATATGGCTGCTATTATCTGCCACATTTCCCGTTCTGAGACACCTGCAGGATCCCAGAAGTTGAATGAATAAATATAAAAGCCCCAGATATTAAATACAATGTAATAGATTTTCATCCCTTATGGAATAGAATAGATCTGGTCAAATGTACTTGTGCTACTGGATCTTGTAAGCAGATTTCATGCCTAATAAGGAGTGAGACAAATGGGTCAGGACTTTGTCTAGGGAGGATGGGATCTCAGTTGTTACGGCCTCGTCAGTCTCTGGACCAGTTTTCATGAGGCTCAGTACCAAGCACCATTAAAACTGTACTGCAGAAATATGCTGGGAGAAAGCGCAGGCGCAAGGACGGCAGCACCACGGGCTGCGGATGTATCCTGGTATCTGTTCTCCCTGGAAAGGCATTCAGCACTGGATTAAAATAGCAGTAAGGGTAGCTGTGCCTAGGAAACCAGGCAGTCTTCTGTTGGCTTCCTACACACTAACCAAAGAGGAGACTTCCCCTGAAGTTCAGCATGCTGCTGCTCCTTATATAATCTCTCCCTCTGCGTCAGCGAGGCTTATACAGCTTTCCTAAATGCTCCTGCCTTCTAATCAGTGCCAGCAAGGGTGCTGAGCATGTGGAGGGGTGGAAAGGCTCTCCGAGGCGCGGTGATGGGGCCAGGCTGTTAAATGAAGAGCTGCTCTCGGTGGGGCGGCTCCGGGGCTCGGGCGCAGCAGGGACCGGCTCCTCGCAGCCCGACCGCGCCAAGCGCCGCCAAGGCTGGGGAGCAGCTTCCCGGGGCAGCAGGGCCGGCGTGTGGCTCCAGGAGAATGTGCAGGCAACGGGAGCGTGGCACATGTTGCTCATGCTGGAGATGGCTACACGTACCGCTCTGATCGCAAAGCGCGCCGGGCTGGGGGGTCTGCCCTGCAAGTCACTGGCAATTAAGGCCATTTGTAATCTAGCCTCTCCGGCGCAGATCTGGAGGGCAATCCTTTAACGAGATCTTTGAGACAAATTCTCCTGTTGCTTTTAAGGAAAACAAATCCAGACAGCGGACCTGCTCTGGCTTGCAGGCTCCCTGGTTGACCCGCCAAGCAGAGATGACCTAGGGAGGCTTCCGCTCGGTAAACGGCATGTATCGACACACAGAGACCTGCCTGCTAGAGGCACCCACCCCAGCAATTTGGTTGGGAATGCACAAGGTAATGCCTTTTAAGGAGGAAGCTGAACAGAGACTGAGCAAAGCTCTACAACGGACAGCAGCTGTGGGAGGGAACAGAAGGGTGAACAGAAGGGTGAAAGAAGAAAGGTAGATATTTGGGCAGAAAAATAATAGGAAGGAACACAAAGGGTTGTGCTAGCAATGATAGAAGGTCTAAATCTGATTTTTAAAAAGTACGTCTATATGTGGGTAAGCAAATTATAGTGGAGAGAGCACGGGTTTTACCTGCGCTGTTTTCACAGAGACAGAGAAAGCCAAAACGGCCAGATGCCAAGCAAGAGATGAAGCAAGAGGTGCTCATGGCAAAAGAGGGGTAACGAAACAGATGCAAGGTGAGGGAGCAGGGGTTTGACACGCAGCAAATCTGGGAGCAGAGAGAAGCTGAGAGCATTAGCTAAACATGACACCAAGGACAGGAAAACGTAGCGGATATCTGCATTTAACAAGGGAACAAGTGCAAAATGTCAGAGAGAGCTGTGCAAACCCCTTGTGCTCCTTAGTGCCCCAGCCGTGCTACAGGCACCTAAGGTTAAGGGTCAATCACGCACTGGAAGAGGGGTCTGGCACAGACCTGATTAGAAATGAAGCGGTTAAGGCTAAACTTCATACGGACTGATATCTACAGAGCTTGTTTGGTGCCATATGAGACTTTTACCTTTGTGCTTATCCTGTTTCATTTAGGCATCCATCTCCCTTCCCCACTCCCTGAAAAAACGGGATTGAGAAGCTACCTGTGGAAAACACTTGCCAGGGAGACAGTGCAGCATCGTCAAAGTCAACGTTACTGCACTGGGAGCTATGGGAGCTCCGAGGAGGGCAGAGATGATTTCTCTGAGCTACTCTGCTCCAGTTT
>VZSG01001238.1:14705-55104 GCA_013398315.1 Nothoprocta pentlandii
GCCCTGGGAGATGCACATAGGCCTGGGAGATCCACACGGATCTGGAGTCCCGCACAGCCCTGGGAGATGCACATGGCCCCGGGAGATCCACATGGATCCGGAGCCCTGCACAGCCCCGGGATCCCCACACGGCCCCGGCAGCGTTCCAGCCGGTACCGCTCCCCCCGCTCCCATGGCCACTCCAGGCACCAACCTCACACTTTAAGCAGATTAGGGAAGACTTCCTGGAATCCGCTTTTATAAATAACGCAGGAGCTGGAGCCAGACAGAGCAGAGCAGCCACCCGCGGAGGCCGTGCCCGGAGCCCCCGCGTGCCCCCGGTGGCCCATGGCCGCGCTCTTCGCCGGCAGGGTGCTGGTGGCCAACAACAGCGCGCGGGACGAGCTGGACACGGAGCGGGAGCTGGCGCGGTGCCTGGACAACAAGGTGCTGCTGCTGTACTTCGCGGCGGCGGCGTGCCCGCGCTGCCGCGCCTTCTCGCCGCTCCTCAGGGACTTCTACGTGCGCCTCACCGACGAGTTCTACGTGGAAAGGGCCTCGCAGCTCGTCCTGGTCTACGTGTCGCGGGACGACACGGAGGAGAAGCAGAGCAGGTTCCTCAAGAGCATGCCGAAGCGCTGGCTGTCCCTGCCTTTCGAGGACGACTTCAAGAGGTATTTATCCATTTTGGGTTCCTTCCAGGTAACTCCATGCTGGTTTTGTGAGCCTTTCCACAGCTTTCCAAAGCTACTTTGTCCAACATCTTTCTAAAGAGTAAGAGATGCTTCCCCTGCTTCTATTTTCTGCTCATCTAATGCATTTGTATGCTTATTACGTAACAGTATTTACGTCTAAGCCCCAAAGGCTCCTGCTGGCCGAGCGGGTGAAGTGAAGCATCGTGCAGGTAGCTGAGATGCTCCCGGCGCCACGGGCAAGCGAGGCCCCGTGTAATGAAACCTCATTAGCGGCAGGAAGAATTGTAATTGTAATTGTAATTGTAAGAGTGAATGTTGAGGGTGCCTTTGGCTCCTCTTGGGGCTCAACTGGAGCACGGTGGAGAGCGAAGCCCCCCGCTCTCTGCCGCCGTCCTCCGTCGTGCGGAGGAGCTCGAGGAGTCTCTGTGGAGGCCGAGGGAGGCCGGAGCTGCCGTTCTGCATGAGGAGCCTCAGTGGAGGCCAAGGGAGGCTGGAGATGCCGCCCTGCACGAGGAGCCTCTGCGGAGGCCGAGGGAGGCTGGAGCTGCCGCCCCGCACGAGGAGCCTCTGCGGAGGCCGAGGGAGGCCGGGGCCTCCGAGGCTTCCTGGCGCCGTCGCCTTGCAGGGAGCTGGCGGAGCGCTTCGCCGTGGCCGCCGTGCCGGCCGTGGTGGTGCTGGCGCCCGACGGGCGGCTCATCGCCGCCAACGCCGTGGAGGAGATCCGGCGCGCGGGGCCCGCCTGCTTCAGGAACTGGCAGGAGGCCGCCGCGCTCGTCGACAGGAACTTCCTGGCGGCCGAGGACTTCGACGAGGTGGCCCGGAGGAGTCTCACCGACCCCGTGCGGCGCCTCAAGTACAAGCTGGGCAAGAAGACGCGGGACGAGGAGGAGGAAGAGGGAGGCTCCGCTGCGAGGGGCTCCGGAGGCCGCGGCCTTCCCTAGCCTCAGCCCGGCCGCGGTGCCACTCGGGGACATGAGCCCGTTTAGCTCCTTGTGGGTCCCCGAGGTTCTCTGTGAGCGCCCTTAGCACGAGTCAGCTTATGGGGGGGAAATACAGCAGAAAAACTGGGCTTTTCAGATGCGTTCGGTAACATCCATCGGTATTTTAAAAACGTGCTCTTTTTCAGAAGGGAAAATTGCTTTGAGACAAACTCATCCTACTTTGACACACAGTTTTTGGTATCTGCAAAATTGCTTGGCATATTAAGGGTATTTTGAGCCTGGCTAAATTGCATTTAATTTTCCTGACTCCAGGATACTTTTGCTGTAGTAAAATGTTCCACAGTGAAGTCTTTGCTGTTCGTTTATTACCTAGAAGAAAAGCAGCTGCTGCGAGCAGTGTTGGGGGAACGAGTGAGTGAAACCCCCTCTCTCCTGTTGTTGGTAACACGCGACTGTGACGGGGTCCCGCTACGAGTTCACATCCCAGACAGGTTCATGCGAGAGCTGAGGACGAGGTGGCTTCATGAGCAGCAAAGCGACGTTGATAGGAAGTCTTTAAGCAGGATAACCTCAAGAAAACTTCTTGCAAGGGATCCTTCCTTCGTGCTGCTGAAATCCAGAGCATAAATATGGGTAAGAGCACGGCAGGCAGGACCCAAACTTGCCTGTCCTCACCTCCTGCTGCAAGCACTGGCTGGGGAAGGGAAACCTTAAGGCCAGGTCACATCTCCAATGAGCAGCTCTCTGCTTCACCTTCTAGTTGAGGCTGATTTGTATGAAGCCAGCTAGGAAGGTCCTTTGGGGGCTGAGGAGGATTTGGGGGATCACACAAAAACTCAGTGGACTAGTCTGCAGATTGGAGGCAGAGGCATCTCCATTAAAAAAAAAAAAAAAAAAAAAAAAGCACATAAAAAAAAAAAAAAAAAAAAAAAAAAAAAAAAAAAAAAAAGGCTGAAAAGCAGCAAACCCGTGAAAGACGCTCACTCCTGCTCCCTTGTTCTCGTAGTGCAGGTGGGGAAGGGGCTGAGGGTTTTAAGAACTTCTTTGGCTCCGTGGAGGATGTGAGAAGAGAGGCGTGTGTTCAGACACAGAGAAGCAGCAAGAGGGCAGCCTGCTCAGCTCCTTTTCTCACCCTCCTTCCTCTCTTTACCCAGCAAGTTCCATGGGTAGAAGGGGGAAGAAGGAGAAGTGATAACAAACGATTGGGAAGAACATTCAAGAGACCTGGCTGCCAGGTTTGAGTGTAAACGTATAGGTGATATATGTCTGATAGAACACAGTATGTGTGTCCTGTCCGTGTTTACCCACCGTATTTTGCTGGGCTCAAAGCAGAAAGTGGCTCTTTCATTGGCCAAGCAGCAGGCGCTGAGCGATTGTGAAAAGTGAAACTGCCAGCAATAGAAAGTACCGCTGTGCTGACATCATCAAGAGAAACAAGCTCTTTTTTTTCCCCATTGTGCCCCTTTTCATATATTTTTTTCCTCCAAACACAAGCCGTAAGGCTTATGAATGTATTTTGGGCAAAAGGGGGAGATTTTTGCCCCTGGGAGGCCTTTTCCTGACCAATAAAGCAGAATGTGGGAACAGTGGAGACAAATCCTACCGGCAGGAACCACGCCGAGGGTCTGAGAACAAGGGGCAGCCTGAGCCAGTGGCACCCGTGACAATCCCTGACCTTTTCAATCCTTATTATTTAGAAGTATGGCAGAGAACAAAGGTCATTCGAGGGCTTGGAATTTGCACCTTTTAGTGCAAATACTCATTTGCACTATTTTGCTAAATATTCCCTGCAACTCGCCTAACCCAACAGTTTTGCTTGTTAGCAACATAACGCTAAATAAGAGACCCATACAGAAATGCAATGAATATCCGTATTGCATATGGATATTCAGAGTCAGAAAGCAGGATGGGGGGAATAGAAGGAGGAAGAGGAGGGTGACAGAGGAAACGCCATGCTTTTCGTTCCTAGTTCTGCATTTGGGAACACAGAAAGTTGTGAGCAACATTTAACATTTAACCGGGCTCCAGCAGTTGTACCCACGCGTGCCTTTGACACCTGAACCACAAAATTCCACGTGAATTCCATATTTTAGTGGACAGAGGGACTGGCTCTAGGACTCCCAAAGAACCTGCAGTGATTTCCCATGCTCCACACACCACAAAAGCTCAGCCTAGGGGTGGCTTCATCCATGCTGAGAAGTAAAATTAGGGAGATTTAGTAGTGTGGGTTTAGCACTTTTGAAGTAATACTGTATTTTTATGTTGGAGAGAGAATTGCTATTTTTAAAATTTTTTGTAACTTAGTGAAGAAAAAGGATGAACTTCACTGGTGAGTGCAAGTTTAACACTTCTTTTTCCACATGCTTCTCATTAATAAGTGCATAAAAACCACTCCAGGTTCTGCTCACTATACATTTCTATATATTGAATAAAGGTGTCTTCCATTGCCCATCTCACCGTTTCGTCACTACAAGTTACATTACTAACTCATTTACTAACTCAATTACATTACTAACTCTTTTGGTTTGGGGTATTTTTTGGCCTTTTGGGGATTTTTGTTTGGTGGAGGTGGTGGTTTTTAACAGAATAACCTGTCAAAACGTTACGAACCTCAGTTTGGCTGAAGCAAATTTGGAAAGGTTGTGACCGAGGAGGCTCCCTGGGCCCCTTTCTCCTGTTACCTTCAACCCCAGACCTGCTCCTCCTGATCTCACGCGAGGTCCATCGCCCTGGAGAAGACTAAGAGCCTGTGACGTGGCTTGTGGCAACTCCTCACCTGTGGCAGATGAATTTGGATGAAATTGGTGATATTTTAGAGGCCCAGCAGTTCACAGACATAAGCACTGGTGCTGAATGGGCAGTAAAGCTCCGGGGTGGCCACTGGAGCTGCTGATCCCCTCCCTTTTCCTGTCCCCCATTTAAACCCAACCTGCTGTCACCCTTTCCCCTCATCACTGATGGTTTTGCAGGAGCTTTTTTTGGGTGCATTTGGAAACAAAACGTGGTGTTTTCTGCAGGCACCAGCGAACCAGCGCTCCCTGTGTGGAAGGAGGAACCTGGGCTGCGGTGAGAGGGGCAAGCGCTGAAGTCGAGGGCTGCAAGCGGTCCCTTCGTCCTTATTAACCAAAAGAGAGATGAATTATGCAAATTGGCTAATCAAATGTGCACTGCACAGCTTCCTTACGCGGAAGGGTGTCTGCAGGAAGTAGGTTGGCTACGGCAGCCGCGCTTGCTGACAGACACTTCTGCCCAATATTTTGCACACGCAGCTACCAGTGGATAATTTGGGGATATACCAGTGGCTAATTACCCCCGGATAATTTGCTGCCATCTCGTCTGGTCAAAGATTGGTGTTTTGCTTAACGTGGCTGTGATTCAAAGCTGGGTAATTTGGGATTCTGCCGCTTTCAGACCCAAACCTTGAGGATTCAGCCATGGAAGACCAAGAACCAAGTGGTATGTGATGGCAATGGGAGCAGCTTGGTACTGTTTAGAGTGTAACCTTTTGGGATGATTTATTTTATGATATGACGTAAGGCAGATCAGCTCGTAAAGCACTCAGCAAATGGGGGTATTATACATCTGTAAGTTGCTCTTTAGGATGTTCCTCTGAGGATCTTGTCCGTTCAGTTCACTGAATCTTTGGCAGGTTATTTGATGTATCTGTATCACATTTTGACTTTCTTAAGAGGAAAGGATGCACCCCGCACCCCTGCACTTCACGTGTCAGAAGCTACATTCTTTTTCTTAAGAGATTTGGAGTCTATCATGCTAGTATTTGTATATCTCTAGTTAAAGTCATTTTGCCAAAAATTCCCCATAAACCCTTGTTCTGAAAGGTGACAGCCTTAATTATGAATGCAATTTGCTTGCCTGCTATGCTTTATATGGCTCATATCAGAGGGCAACAGGAGATCTTCCGTGGCTTCAGGAGATGGGAGAAGGCTTCCCCTCTGCAGTGCAGTATTAGAGCCAAATATTGAAGCATTTCATTCCTTGGAGGACTGATCTGCACCTGTGGCAGGAGCAGTTAAAGGTGGTCGGTCCTGTAGTGACAATAGAAGGGGTGAGTGATAGAGAAGCAAAGAAGTGTTGCATCTAGATGCATTTGTCCCTCTAGCTGGACAAACTGGGTGGCAAGGGCCACCAATGCCCTAGCTCATCCAATTTGAGCATGTTTCTTTCTGATAATCAGTTGGAATCTAAATAACACCAACCAAGTCTCTAAGAATTCTCTGTACCCCTAAAAAGAATCCTCTGCCCTACCTGAGAGCTCGATGACCTCCTGCCACAGCCTCATGTTCAACAGGGGACGATCTCTGGTGCCTCAGAGAGAGGTGAAAAATCTCAGTGGATCTGTAACCAAGGAAATACAACAAGTTATCATTACTACCCTCCCATGTGGTAACATTCAAACCCGTTTGTAGCCTTGTAGCTAGAAAAAATAAGCCAATGGACCTTGTCACAAAACCTGAAAGGCCATTAGTAGTAATGTTTATGTCTCGGGCTCACCCACAGGAATGCGAGGAACCGAATTGGGGCTCTCTTGGTGGCCCCCCTTTCCCTCCAGGCTGCTCCTGTGTCCCCAGCAATGTCCCCCCGTCCTTCCGCAGCTGCGGCGGCCACGGGCAGAGGCAGAGCCCGTTTCTGCTCCGGCTTCCCCTTTCGCACGGACCCGCAGCTTGCCCAGGAGCTCTGTTCCCAGCGGTGCCCATGCAGCCTGGCTCTGTTCCTGGGCCCATCTGCTTTTCTGGACAGTCTTCTCTGTAACCAGAGCTGATTTGAAGCCGTTCAGCTACATTCTGCACTGGAGGAAAATCATTTGAGGCCACTTAAACACTCTACAATAAGCGGTTGTCTGCCTTGTTATTGGGTCTACAACCTCACAATCATCGAGCACTTTACTAGGAAAGATTTTTTGATATAAACTTCATCATTGATAAATTCACTGCAGAGCAGGAATCGGGTTCTGATATCCCTCAAGAATTACCCTTCACTGCCAATGGGAATGTTTCTTACCATAGCTAACATTTCCTTATTCTTAATATTGAAGAAGCAAACAGCCAGAAGTTTAATATATATGTCCTTACTTAAAATGCAAGGTTTATTAATCAAGTAAAAAAAAAAAAGTGGGAAACCCACCATCTATAAAGACATAGCTCAGCTACTGTTAGGGGGAAAATAGCAGAATAATTACATTATTTTTATCTTGCAGACTACTGCACCAGTGCTTAATTTCTATTGTCGGGCATCTCAGAAATATTTGGAGTCTGCACACACTTTTTTTTTTTTTTTTAATGAATTGATGTATTCAGTGGAAATTCTCCTTTCCTCCATGACGTGTTTCATTAAGCGCCTTTTTGATATATACTACTATTTAAGACACCCGACCGTGCCAGTCTATTTCCTGCCAGTTGTGGGTGACTGCGCAGCTCAGTATCAGTTCTGGCCTCCTAAAGATTTAGTTGCTTTGTAGGTTCTGTTTTTTTTTTTTTGTTTTGTTTTCCCTAGGGCCTTTTTTTTTTTCCATTGAAATAGGAAGAAAATAGAAATAAGGAGTGACATATGGGAAGGGATCTTGGATTTCAGACAAGGGCAGCAGAAGACAACTTGAGAGTTTTCACCTTGAATTTTCTGTCTGGTTGAATTCGCATCGTGGCCTAGCAAGCTGTGGTTTTAGCTAGCTGCTGCTTAAAGGCATGAGTGCTGCTGTGCACATGGGAAACCCTTTCCAAAATGACCTATGAAGTGGGAAATGCTGGAATGAGGTCCTAGCAGAGGCAGGAGGTGCAAAGCTTCACTGCGGGAGCAGAAACGGGAGGGCTGACCCAGTGGAAAAAACAAGTGCTGTGTTGCAAGCTGGGGCTTTAAGTGCAAAGAGGAAGGCAGGAGCAGGACCTCGGAGCCAGCCTGGTGAGACTCAGCCTTGTGAGACCGGGTTCAGCACCATAGCGAGGAGCAGACGGGGTGGACATGCACCTCGTCTCATGGTGACTCTGGCCGATGGGGAAGTGCTGCTTCTGCTAATCTGCACCACGAGAACTTCTTCTAAAAATATTCTTGCCGCTTTGCACCCGCCCGGGGGGAGCCGGGTTGCTGCCCCACGGCAGCCGGAGGAGGCCAAGAGCAGGGAACATTTCTAGGGAGTTAAATGCAGATCAGATGGTCCTTGCAGCTCATTCCAGACCCGAGGATGTGGCAGAGCTTTGCAGGATGGCAGGACAGCTTTGGCGCCTGCAGCAGCCACACATACATTTTTCTTTAGCCTGCAAGTCTGTTGATGCTGCTGCAGGGGACTTCTGCTCCATCATTAGGCCCGGTTAGTGTCACAGACATTAAGAATTAACTAAGCAAAATGACCTGTAGAAGATGCAAAATAGAAAAAAAAAACCCACAAAACGCAAAAAAAAAAAAAAAAATTGCACTATTTTCATTTGATATCACACTGATATTTAGAATTTAATTATTATCGACCTCAAGGCCAGGGATTTTTACAGGCCAATTCTGAGATGAAGATAACGCTTATCGTATATCCTTGAGGCAATAAAACACTATTTTTTTCAAGTCAACTTTTTGCTTTAGGATAAAACTGCTAGGTGCTTGGGTAGTCCCACTCTTAGTTTCATCATCTGTCCTTATCTGGGATACCTGTGCCCATCAAAGTAAACTATGTTCAGGCCTTTGAGTCTGGCAGCAGGAAACCAATCATTTACTATTTATTTATTTCCAGTTTTCATACATTACTCTGTGTATTTGGCCCAGGTCTGGCTGTGCCCAAAAGCCACTTGGAAGATTCCAAATAGATGAGGACAAATTGCTGTTGCTCCTGAATAGCAAAGGGACTGCACACGGGCGAGTGTATTGTTTAGCCTTGTGAGGAGGCATTTAAAAACATCAGATATGTCAAGGCAAGAGTTTTCATTTGGCGTTCTTCTAACTTTCTGCCTCTGTAGTAATATATATAATATTCTCTTACCTAAGATAAAGCATAAGGATGGTAACCTGAGCTTCAAAAGCAGCAGCTTGCACGTTGCCCGTTGCTAGTGCTGCGGAGTTGAGTCACGTCTTCCTGTTGTACAATCCTCCTGCCTCTGCTATGGTAAACAAGAGAAATGAAGTATGAAAAGTATCTCTTCGGGAAACGTGAAGTGGTGGGGACATTCCCAGGTCATTCTTAGCTCCTTTGGGGCTTTTAAATTCCTTTTAAGGCTCTCCAAGCAAGGACAGCCATTCTGAATGCCTCAGTGGCCTCCTTCAGGCCTCGGTGTTTTATTATTTTTTATTTTCAAGCTGATAATGGCAGTTCCTAATAAAAACCTGACTTGAAAATCTGCATTTTTCAGGCCCAGGCGTAACTAGAGGTAAACGAGACCCAAACTGACTTTTCTGTCAGGCACAGTTTGAGTGACATTCACAAGTATTTACTCACTGTCAAAAGACTCAACTACCAGTGAAGTAACTTTAGATTTAGGTCAACCACATCCTGTTTCCTGGAATGTCAAGGGGACAAAAGAAGAATGAACTTTTCTTCTACTCACATCAAAAGGGCCAAATTACATATTTTTTTCTCCTTTGTTTTCTTTTCTGCAGTAACTTTCCACCTGACTCAATTGTAGTTTCTGCCCTCAGCTGCAGCGCAGGACCGAGGGGAAAGTGAGACCTACTGCATGGATCAGCCCATGTGAAATGTCTATACTCACGTCCCCCCTGCTGTTTATCCAGCTGCTGGCAGAGTTTGCTTGGCCCTTACACAGATGCATGTGCATTTTATGCCTTGCATTCCCAATAAACTGCACCGAGGCCTGAAAGTGATGCAGATTATCACCACAAATAAGCAGGTGTGAGGTTGAGAAACGGTCCCTGGGCACAAAAATATTGCGACCCGTGCGTGGGACGTGCAAGGAACGCACAGCTCGGGCAACGCAGCCCTGCACGTGCGCTGCTCACCTAGGCCTGACTTCCCCATAAGAGGCTGATTATTTCCTGGTCATGACTGACTTGCAAATAGACCTTTTCCATTATATAATTTTAAATCCCATCTCATTGGGATTTATGGGATTTTGCCATCCTGTGTTATGCTTTACCAAGCCACTGCAGTTCTCACTTCCCTGTAGATCCATCCAGGATAGAAGAGCTCTGCCAGATTCCACTGCATCCTTAGGAATGGCGCTGTAGATACCAGGAGCTTCGGGCTTTAGTGAACCTATTTCTTCTCCAACTCCAGGTCTTGACAGCCAAGAGAGAATACCTGAAAACAGGAAGCGGTACAGTGAGATATTCCGGAGCCTGGATGCCATAGAAATCTCCATTGGAAATTCGTACGTAAAGAAATGGGGCTGAAATGGTTTTCTGGGTTGTTACAGCCTCATCGAATTGTAGTTAGATTGTATTGTATTTTAACAGGACCACTGATATGTTCATCGGTGATTTGGATGGCACTGACCACACAGACTTGACCCCAGAAAGAGAGATCATCCCGGTAGGCAAAAAAAAAGAGTTCTGTGTTATGAAAAGAAACTCAAATTATCTTTGTGGTGACCACCTGAAAAATAATTACGTCACTTACTGGAGTAGGGAGCAAATCATGTTTTCATATTCACTTATTGGAATAAAGGTGCTGGAAATAGGTTAGGTCTTTAATGGGCAGCAGTGTTCTCATTTAGCTGCATTATCCCAGCAGCTAAAATTGAAGGAAAATTTTAAATCTTTTGAGATTTGTGATAAAACAAGAGCTGGAAACTTTTAGTTGTAGCAGTCCTTGGCTGGCCCTAATGCCTCCTTGTAGATGCTGTGCTTGTTCCCTCCATATTTTGTTATTTTTATGCCATGCTACACTCCCTCTGTCAAACCTCGGCCCATTATTCTAACTGCATTGAGTTTCTTAGGTAAGTAAAACAACCACTATTTATTTATTTATGCATTTATGTATGTATTTATCTATCTATCTATCTATCTATCTATCTATCTATCTATCTATCTATCTATTTATTTATTTATGCAGATTACCATTTTAAAAACTCCTCTAAATTTTTGGATACTTGTTTTCATTTACCATTTGCCTCTCTTTTTCCCCCCACTCCAGCCGAGTGAAGGTTCCTGCGAGAGCAAAACCAGTTCAGAGAGGCAAGTGCAGACAGATCTAACAGGTAACTCAATGAAAGGACATTTGAAAGGTGACATCTCTTCTGCACTTGCTGCTAGCATCGTTAGACGCATCATAAAAGCTTTCTTGCTTCATGGAGACTTTATATGAGGAAAACCACATTTTCTGAGCGTTTGGTGACAGATTTTAACTTGAAATTGTTTAAGAATTGCTCACTACAGTGTGATGGAGCTGTCTTAAATCCTGCCAAGGAATAGATTAATTACTGCATTTTCCCAATACACACATTGTCGCCCCAAAATGCATTAGATCCTTAACTTTTGATTTGGAAGAAAAATAAATAAATCAAAATATTAATGAAAAGTAAGAAGGAGATCTACATGTCTAAACTGCTGGGAACTTGCATGGTTCTGTAGCTGAGACTGTATGAGATTGCCATGAAATAGAACATAAAAGACTTATTTTATGGCTTTAGGGTTTCTCAGCATCAGCTATTAAGGAGACTCCAGTTTTACCACTCTTGGGGGAGCCTTCGCCTGCCAGCTGGAGCCATTCTGAGTCTGGATTTATTTTTGCAGTTGAGGAGGCAGATGAATTGGTGAGAAAATGTGAAGGTGGCATCGACGCAGCGCTTGAATACGCCAAAATGTGGTGTAAATATGTAAAAGAGCTTCTTAGCTGGATGGAGAAACGTCTGAATTATGGTGAGTCGTCAGCGTGCGCAGGAGCAGCTCAGAATTTTTGTGCTTTGGGGTTTTTTGCTTGTCTTCCATAGGTAACTGGGAGGGGCGGAGCACACAGCTGTGCATGAAAATGCTCCAGTGAAAACCAGGCTTAAGCACCAACACTTTTATGTGCTTTTGGCTGAATATAAAGATGAGATTTTCCTGTTATCTGGAGAAGAAATGCATCCTCCTTCAGAGCTTTTAGGGTGCCCTGATTGCCGCGCTGACTGAAAGGGGCTCTGGCTTTGCAAAACAGGCCAGTGCTGCTGTAAATCCAGCATTGAACCCGCCCTTCCCCTTCACAGAAACAGACTTTGCCAAAGGGATTGTGAAGATAGCGGAATCAGGAAGGAATGCAATCATCCACCAGGTAGGGGTCCTTCCTCACGGCTGTATGGGGTTGGCTGTCGCCCTGTGCAATTAACCTAATTTAACCAGTGTAGATACTTGTCCTTTTCTATATCGTGCTGACGCAAGATATGTTTTTGATTTGGAAAAGCTGCACTGAGTATCCAGCAATTGAATCCGCCTTTTTTTTGTGGTACCTGCAGTCCAACATGCCTCTGCGGGCCCTCTACACGATGCTCCTGGAGCAGGATATTGCAGTGGGAAACGCAGCTACTGAGACTGTAGGACTGCTTCATCAGAAAGAGTTCTACCAGGTAACGCATTTCTGCTTCGGTTCCACCGCTCTGCTGGCAGATTGGACAGAGGCAGTTGTTAGAGCATTAAAAAGGTCGAACAGAAGTGGTATACTTTTAGTTTGAGGGAGGAAAAAAAAAGAGAATTCACACCAAGTTGAGGGAAAAGGAAGCATTAAGTTTCAAGAATGCAGTATCTTGCAAATCTTGTTTTTTTTAATGTCATGGCCTTATCTGTCAGAAACGTTTCCTACCTCGTAAGGACCTGTTGCTGTCGTAACCATTGTTCCTCTTCAGCCCCTGTCAGCCAAGAAGAATGAAATCGAGAAGTGGAGGAAGGAGTTCAAAGACCAGTGGTTAAAGGAGCAGAAGAGGATGGTAAGAGGTCCAAAGCTGGACCTGGCCTTTCTGTTAGCACTACCTGCCAGGTCCTGCTGCCTCCCGCGGCTGCTCCGATTTGTGTGGGGTTCCACTGCTCCCTTAGCAGGTTTCTACGCCTGTTTTTACCCCAGGCACCAGCACAGATGAGGGGTTGAGCTGCTGGGGAGCAGCTCCATGGAGAGGGACCTGGGAGTCCTGGGCACACCAAGGTGACCATGGGGCAGAAGGGCCCTGGTGGCCAAGGAGGCCAATGGGCTCCTGGCTGCATCAGGAGGACGTTGGCAGCAGGGCAGGGAGGGATCCTGATCCTGCCCCTCTGCTCTGCTCTGCTCTGGGGAGGCCAAACCTGGAGCACTGGGGGCAGCTCTGGGCTCCCCAGGACAAGAGGGACGTGGAGCTGCTAGAGAGGGGCCAGCGTAGAGCAACCGAGATGATTAAGGGCCTGGAACAGCTCTCGTATGAGGAGAGACGAGCGAGTGGGGCCTGTTTAGCCTGGAGAAGAGAAGGTTGAGAGGGAATCTGATCGATATGTGCAAATACCTGAGGGAAGGATGTAGGGAGGAAGGGGCCAAGCTCTTCTCGCTGGTGGCCAAGGGGCAATGGGTGCAAGTTGAAACCCAGGAGGTTCCATCTCCATGTGAGGAAGAACTTGTTTGGTGTGAGGATGACAGAGCCCTGGAACAGGCTGCCCAGGGAGGTTCCTGCTCTGCAGATCTTCCAGTCCCACCTGGATGCGACCAGGTGCCCCGCGGTCTGGGTGTCCCTGTTGGAGTAGGGGGGTGGCACTGGATGATCCCTAGAGGCCCCTTCCAACCTCAACCATCCTGCGATTCCGCGCTCTTTCCCGCGCGTGCAGAATGACTCCCTGTCGTCCCTGCGCAAGTGCCGGCTGCAGTACGCGCAGCGCTGCGAGGAGCTGGAGAAGGCGAAGCAGCTGAGCGCCAAGGCGGAGGACGGGCAGCCGGGCGCGGGCGGCGCACAGCCCGGCAGCGCCAGCAAGCAGCTGGAGAGGCGGCGCCGCTCCTGCGAGGAGGCGCAGGCCAAGGTGACGGGCTCGCAGCACGGCGCGCTGTCCCCCGGAGCCGCCCGCGCGCTGCCATTCGGGTGCCACTTGCACCCCAATTGCAAATTTGCAATCCGCACCCGGGTCCTGAGGGCTTGCGCCTCGCTTGCTTTGTGTCTCCCCACGCGAAGGTTCAAGAAACAGAAGCTTTGTACAGGATGTGCATCGGTGAGGCCAACTTCCGACGACAGGAGCTGGAGAAAGTGCGCGCCCGGATCGTCTCCCACGTTCGGAAGCTCATTTACCAAGGAGATGAGGTGCTGACATGGGTAGGTGCCGCCTTTGAACTTCTCCTCCAATACCAGCCTCAGGGAAGCTGCTGTTCGGGCTAGGAGCACCGTATCCTTCACTATTTTATGGTTTAATTACTGGGTAAAAACCATTCTCAAACAGTCACAGTGAGGGGAGGGCTGTGGCCACTGCTTTGCTACTGACCTGCTGCAGACTGTTCTCAGATATGTAGGTTTATGTTCAGTCACCGCTGCTCTGAGACCGTAGATATCCATAGGAAAAGACTTGGAAGGAGGAAAAAAAGTGACTTTTTTCTTCTTTTTTTTTTCTATACTGTTAAGCAGAACTATCCATAAGCCAAGTGCAGATCACCAAAACTGCAGGCTGATGAAATACAGAGCTATCCAAGGGAGGGAAGATCCTATCTGCTTTGCTCTCCAATGCTTTCTTTCTGTTTGTTTTATTTCTTTCAGGTTACATTAAGGATGTTCAAGCAGCGGCAGAGTCAGTCGGAGCAGATTCCAGTGGGTTACCAGCATCTCACTGAGGTCTGCAGGCCTTACAAAGTCGGGGAGAAATACCTGGAATTCATTCAGGCTCTGCCGAAGAAGGAAGTTCAGATGGAGGTGTTTGAATTTGAGCCACTTATTTCTGGGGCACAGAGGTAAAAAATGAATAAATACATAAAAAGTAAAGAGGGGAAAACTTACATTCTAGTTTAAAGGTCAAAATATATAACGTATAGGGGGAAAAAGGATAAATTTTAAACACTGCTGACTACTAAGATTCAGATCACTCTTTTTGCAGACAAGCGATGCTTGCCTTATGTTCTCTCCTTCTCCTGTGGATAGAAACGGTGGAGCTGTAGAGAACAAAATGCAGAAGCACTTTCAGAAACGCGTGAGCTCCTTGCAAGGCTGTTGTGACCTCTCCCCAGGGCCTCCGCGAGTGGCAAGAAGCAGCAGACCCTGCCTCACCCCGGAGCCTCCTGGGCGCCCAAGGATGCGAGCACTCCAGAACACGCAGCACGAAGGCAGCTCTCCCCAGACGGTGAACAGAGTAGGTTTGGCCTAGCAAAACCCACCTATTTGGGCTTTCTTTTCCCTTCAGTCACTGTAGTGATATATCTTGCTGTAGCCAAAACAAGCTAGGAGATAGGCTCAGTCCTCAGGGCAGTGATTAGGGCTGCGCTCCGATTAGGATCCCTCAGTGGGATGATGCCTTTGTGTGAAAGAATTCAGATCCTCCCAAATCTCTTCCTTAATAGACCTTAATATTCCTTAATCTAGACTCTTATTGCTTCTTACCTGCATGTCTTATGTGCTTGAGGGGTCCTGCCTTAGGGTGAACTGGGATGTTGCAGCGCAGCCCTAGACCTCCTCACAACCACTGCTTCACCCTTCCTCTCTTCAGCCTATCTACAGCTTTCTAGCAAAGAAAAATGCATTTTTTTTACAAGCTTAAAACTTATTTCCCTATCAAAAGGCACCTCGAATACACCTATCTCTAGAGTGAAAACTAAGTTTTTTTCTAATACAAAAGGACATCTCCTGGAAGTGTTTTAAAGCCGAGCTTGCCTGGAGTAGCTTTCTGCTTCAGTCCATCATGTACCTGCCTGTTTTGGGGCTTAAAGGGTGGTCACAGACAAGCAGATGTTTATTGAAATATTTGAGAGGAATAAAGGTCCCTGCAGGGGCATTGCTGGATGCCTCAGCTAGAGGGGTGTTTGGGGTGGCCTGTCACTGTGTCCCCTCTCTGCAGGCATCAGCAAGTCCCTCTGCAGCGACACAGAAAGCCTCGGTGGCAGCTGCGAATCCCGGTCTCTGGACTCTCCCAATTCCAGCCCAGGTGAGCAGAGAGGAAATTCCTGCCTAATAGGGCCCTGGGAAACTAAAACAGGGGTAAAGTACACGGAGCTCCTTTGTGCACTGCGAAGGAGGGAAGAACGGTTCATATTTTCTCGTGTCTCAAGGCAATTCTAGCAGGAAGCTGCTAAAAGCTCCATCCACTGGCACCATGTCCTCGTCTGATGATTTTGAAGAGAGGGATTCGTTGCAAACTTTGGAAAACGGTGAGAATCCAGAGGTATTTCACTGATATGCTGGGACCTGATTGTGCTTCATGCTCAGTTCCTTCTCACCCTTCAATACTGTCTCCCCAGAGAACGGGATGTACCAGCAGCAGTTCAGGAACCTCCTGCTCTCCGGCGCAGCGCAGAGCCACCGGCTCAGGAAGCTCCGGGGTCCCTCCAAGTGCAGGGAATGCGACACCTTCATGGTCAACGGCTTCGAGTGTGAGGAGGTGAGGGCTGCAGCTCAACCCTGTAGACACCTTGGGTGGGAGCCACTCGTAATCATCATCCCCCGAGGGACTGTGGAAATGAAGGGTCCTTCCAGTGACTGGTTTCCTGTGACTCCTGGTGTCCCGTTTTCTGCTCATGAGCGAGTCAACCATGACCTGTCTGACCAGGTATCTGGAGAATTTAGAAGAGGAACACAGCATGAAAGGATAATGCCAGGAGTGTGTGCATTATTAAATGTTTACTTCTCTTGAATCCCTCCTTGCCAATGACAGCTTCAAGGGGATGACCCTTCACATACCCGTTGTAGAGCCTGTACTGCTTCCAGATCTTGTTGATCCTACAAGGAAGCATTTGACACATGGCCCTGCTGCTCCAGGGGAGGCAACAGGACACTTGTGCAGAGAGGAGGGGAGCAGGACGAGTCCTCCAAGGAGACCAGATGGCAGCCCCAGGCGCGGCTGAAGCCTGGGCTATAACTAGACCCCAACCAGGTCATAACTAAGCCTAACTGAGGGCGACCATGCCGTTTCAGTGCTACCTGGCCTGCCACAAGAAGTGCCTGGAGAGCCTGGTGATCACCTGCGGCCACAAGAAGCTGCCCACCCGGGTGCCGCTCTTTGGCATTGACTTCACGCAAGTGCCCCGAGACTTCCCGGAGGAGGTTCCCTTCCTCGTGGTGAAATGCACCTCCGAAATCGAGGCTCGTGCCCTCGGCGTGCAGGTGAGCGGCACGGGCCTCCTCTGCTCAGCACAAATCTCGCCACAGGTTTCATGAAACGTTTGCTCGCTGCTTTTTGCCTCCAAACAGCCACGATGTCTTTCCCCGATGCGCCGCCCCGGTGGGTATGCCACATTCCTAACGCCTCTCCCCTTTACCGGTGCAGGGGATCTATCGGATAAGCGGATCCAAGGCGCGCGTGGAAAAGCTGTGCCAGGCCTTTGAGAACGGAAGGAACCTGGTGGACCTCTCCGAGCACTCGCCCCATGATATCACTGGCGTCCTGAAGCATTTCCTGAAGGAAGTAGGTACCAGATCTCTGCTGGGAGATTTAAGGGACCTGGTGGGTCTCTTCAAAAGGAGGCTGCTGCTCTTTTCCTTGGTCAGGTACCAAGCTGCTGATCAGATCACGTTTGTTTTGAGAGGTCTCCAGGTCTCTTCTCCTCATCACTGGCATCAACACGTTCAATAATCCTCTGTGTGACATTAAAACAATAGCTGAGAGTTGTTAGGATTCCCCAGAGCCCCAAGCTCATAGTTTTAGTGGGATGACGAGACTGGATGTCTAAGCAGTACCAGGTCTTACACCTCTTCTGAGCTTTATATATTTTGGGGTATTTTTTTTTTCAGGTAAGTGGCAATTCTAGCAGTGCTTAGCATCTATTATAGCCCCTTAGAGTCAGGGAACCTTTGTGGCATGGGAAGGAGAACTGGGGGGAGTCAGAGCATGTGAGGCTGAGTAGAACACATCTTACAAAAGCAAAGCGATGAAGAGATCCCCCTTGCTCTCAGACCAAGGGGCTCCTTGTTCCACCCCGCAGCTTTCAGGGCCCGTGCTGCTCTACCAGCTCTACGACGAGCTCATCGCCCTCGCCAAAGACTTGCAAAAACCCAGCGAGGAAAAGGCGGACTCGGCCGGCTTTCCTCCGGATCCCATCCAGGGCATGAAGGATTTGCTGAGCAGGTTGCCTGGAAGCAACTACAACACCCTGCGGCACCTTATCGCCCACCTGTACAGGTGAGCAGCGGGTGCTGGGCTTAGCTGGGAAGGGGCCTGATCTGAGAGCCCGTAGGCAGTTGTGAGGAGGCTAAAACCTGTCCTAGAAAGGGCTATTTGGCAGCTGGCAGCAGTAGGGAGGAAATGTCAATGCCCAGCACGGAGCAGCCTTTCCGATGACACCTCATTGGTAACGTGCAGAGCGAGAGGTGAAGGAGCAGGAATTGTGGAATGATGGAGGTTGGAAGAGACCTTTGGAGGTTATTGGGTGCCCTGGTGCCGGCTCCTTCCGCGCGTGCTCTGTGCCAGGAAGCCCCTAACACCCGCGTTTCCCCTCCCCAGGGTGGCACAGAAATACGAAGAGAACAAGATGTCCCCCAACAACCTGGGCATAATATTTGGGCCAACCTTGATCCGGCCGTGCTCAGGGAGCGACGTCTCCATGGCGTGCCTCGTGGACTCCGGCTACCAAGCGCAGACCGTGGAGTTCCTCATCCAGAACTACGAAAGGGTGTTCGGGATGGAGGACCTGCCTGCGTCCTCGGCCCCCACGGGTGAAAATCCTCCGCACGAGGCGTCCACGGAGAAAGATGAAGGATATGGGAACACAGACAAAGTCCAGAATGTGACTCTAGAGGTAGAGCCGCCAGACGCCGAGCTGGGCTTACTGACCCTGCTGTAGAGGCAGGGAAGTGAGATTTGAGACACACAACTATTACCTGTCACTAGGTTTATGCTTTTAAAGCCATTTTACTTAATTCTGTAGCGTAACCGAGTTCTACCAAAGGTGTCGTAAATCTCTGAGGAGTTGCTTTTAACGTGACTCTCGTTTGTAATTAATAAAACCAACTCCTGGAGCCCTTCACTTGTTTATAACGGCATTTGGGTTGAAGTGGGAGCGCACAGTATCTTCATAGCAAATCCAAGGCTCGTATAAAACCCATTCCTGGCTTTTTCCAACAGAATTTCTCCTGCAAGCATGATTTAAACGAGGACTATGTGTCTGATAACTCGTCTTTCAGGGAAGCTATCGACGAGCTGACTCTGGAAAGAGTCCCCAGTCCATTAAGCACAGATGCCCCAGGTAAAAGCAGTGACTGTGCTGCTGTGATAGGCTGTCCTGCTTTGTGTTTGCTGATTTTCACACCTCTTCTCTCTGTTTCACACCTCTTTCACCTAAAAGCATGTGCACATTTTCCATTGCTCTTCATGAGGCTTTTTACCCCTTTCCCCGCTCTCAGGCCCAGCCACATGCAAGCAGCCCTTGCTTTAATGCATTACAGAGAGTATTAAGAATACGAGCCCGATTTCTGTTGTATTTTCAAATGCTTATCTTTGTTTTGCAATCGCTGCCGATTAGTGAAGTTGTCAGGGGGAGGATTTTCAGCACTGAAGGGCTTTCTGTTAGGGAAAGAAATCATGGACCAACTGTAGATGTGTCATGCAGATCAACTGTACTTACTGCTGTCATCATAGCCACGGCTCAGCACCTAAGATCACTCTCTGATTTCTTGTTCAGAGATGAAGAGAAGTTTCGACTCTGAGCTGGAGAGCCTGGAGGACCCTGTGCAGGAAAAGACAGAGAGGGATTCGGAGCCGGTCGCAGGGACGCAGCCCAGGGGCCATTTCAGCCGTCAGCCAGTAAAATACCTCCGAACACCGGCAAAAATGAAACCTGTCATTCCCAAGAGCTCCGGCTTGGCCCTGAGAGCCAGCCCTTCACCCAGCGCGCCGGGAGAGCCCGGGGCAGAAGGCAGCCCTAAGGAGAGCAGCTGTGCAGCAAAGGAGGCCGCGGAGGGGAGCAGGGGGAGCAGGACCAGCTCCCCGGAGCCCCGCGCCCTCAAGGGCCGCCCGGCTGGGAAGCAGCAACTCCGGCATTTGGAGATGACGCAGGAGACGGCCAGGATCGTCTCCAAGCTCAGGGGGGATGACGCTTGGTAGCGACGGCGACAGGGACAGGGACAAGGGCCGGGCCCAGCCCCGTGTCCCGCTGCAGCGGGAAGAGCCGTGGGATGAGGAGGACATCTCAGCCGGAGCACTCGGAACGCACAGGGAGAAGGAACATTGCAGAGGCGGCACCATCCGAAAGGGCAGCGAGGACGGGGCTCCTGGGAAGGAAACACAGATTATCACACAGTTTATGGGGGTCTCAGGATGGAAACACAGATTATCTCACAGTTTATGGGGGTCCCGGGATGGAAACACAGATTATCACACAGTTTATGGGGTTCCTGGGAAGGAAACACAGATTATCACACAGTTTATGGAGCTCTCAAGATGGAAACACAGATTATCACACACTTTAGGGGGTTCCTGGGAAGGAAACACAGATTATCTCACAGTTTATGGAGGTCCCGGGAAGGAAACACAGATTATCACCCAGTTTATGGGGGTCCCAGGATGGAAACACAGATTATGACACACCTTATGGGGGTCCTGGGAAGGAAATACAGATTATTACACAGCTTCTCTGGCTGAAAAGGTGCAGGCAGGAAGGGGCTGGAGCGTCGGGCACTGGAAAGAGAAGCTTCCCAAGGGCCGTTTCATGGCAGCTCCAACCAACACTGATTCTCATGGGTGGTCTTTTCCCTAGTCTAGCAGGACAGAAAGCACCAGTAAGGCTCAGGGGTGCTGGGTCCTTGTACGTCTGCTTGCCAGTTAACACATATACAAAATAAACTGGACCCTTTTCCCAAAACATTAATTCTTTTCCTCTTGAAGCATTTTGAGCTTCTCGGGGGTGAAGCTCCTGCTGTCACCAAGGCGGCCTCTCCTTGAACCTGAGCCCACGGGAAGATTCTGGTCATCCACGTCTATGAAACTCTCATTTTCTGGTTGTCCAAGTCTATGAAACTCTCATTTTCTGGTTCTCCACCCTTCACCCCTCAGATTTTCCGCAGATCTAGTGACAATATGAGCACCACAGATGTGTCCTGCAGTGCCATCTTGTGATGCCTGTGAAACAAGAAATTATTCACCTCTTTTTAATTCCTATTTTTTTCCCCATCTCATCAATAGAGGACGGTTTAGTTCTGTTCCTACACCAAGTTGTAACAGAAACACTAAGGATTTATTCACAGTATTTGTCCAGTTTAGGCTAAAGAGATAGGACGCTCGCATCTCTGCAAGAATGCATATTTGTTAATACATTGCTCTGTATTTTTTTAAACCCTAAATTATCTTCCAGCGCAGAGCCTCAGGAAATCCCTGGGGGTTTTAGAAGTTGCTCCTGTATTTGCTAACCGTGCGTGGCGACACCTTAAGTAAACACTCCCCGGGGTTCTTGGGAAAATGCCAAGTGCTCTCGGGTCTTCACGGAACGCGGTGGCACTTGCCCGGGATAGAGCATGGTTAAAGAAATCCCAGTTTCCTTCCCGTGCTGTGCACTTGCTTAGGAGCTTCATTCCGTCCGGATAAGGGCTGCGGGAATCTGATCTGCATCCGGAATCCGGCTGCTCCGGAGCCTCTCGCTCCACTCCCTGGGCCCCTTTGCTCTCCCGCAGCCAGCTCAGGGGTTCCCTTTGGAAGAGGAGCCTGTCAAATGGAGTGGTGGGAATGGGAGCATCCCGAGTTCTCCGGTATCTTGACTTCAAAGGCAGGGCCTCAGCCCGGGAATCGCCTCCTCCTGCTTTTCCCCATTCCAGAGAGCCCTGTCTGCAGCTTATCTGCTGCTAACGCTTCCCCAACTCGGGTAGGCGACTGGCTGAGCCCCCGACTCGGGGCGACGTCCCATCGGATCACGCTGTTTCCCGCGGAATCACATCGGATCGCGCCGTTTCCCGCGGAATTGTGATGCGGCAGCCACAATAACCCTATCGAGGGATCTCTTAGCAGTGAGACAACCACGAAACTCCCTTCTCACTTGCAGCTCCGCTCCCCAGACGGCACGGCGTTTTTCCCACCAGGAAGCAAATCCAAAGCCACGGGCCCATTTTAGGAGCCCAGGGTTAGGAGCCCAGCTCCTAATTGAGTTAGGAAAGCTCGAAGAACCTGCTAATTTTGAGCCTGTTCCTTTTCCTTAAAAGCAGGAAAAAAAAAAAAAAAGGAAAAGGAAACATTTGCTTAAAGCAGTTGGCTCGAGCGGGTTGGTATCTGTGTTTAATGGGGAGCAGGATGGATTAGAGGGGCCCCTGGAGAAATTCAGCAAGCCTGCAAGGCGCTTGTTCCCCTCTCCTTTCAGAAAGGTGCTGCAAATAGGTCTGCAGGCGCCAGGAGGTGCAAGAAATGCAGGGTTTTCCAGCAGGGAGTGCTGGGGAATTGCCTGCACAGTATCCCGGTGAGCTGAGGAAGCGGGAGCACAAAGAACTGGAATTCCACGGGCTGGAATGACAGCAGGAACATGGGAGCGCCTTAGACTTTGTCCTCTCAAATCAGTCTTCCCAGGAGCAGCCTCTTCCCGGGAGCTTTCAGGGCACGGAGAGGATTCCTACCCAATTCCTGCTCCTTCCTCTGGGCTGCCCGGTTGCCTTGGGCCAGAGCGGGGGGGTCACGGCGAAAGGGGCCGCGTGCGTCCGTCTTTGCACTGGCAAACAGGCAGATTCCCGTCCCCGCTTTGCGTGTTAACTTGGACGCGTCTGGAATACCGCAGGGTGGAGCGACGTCAGCGGTGTCGTGTCCTTGGCTCCGTTGCTTCTCAGGGGCGCCTTCCAGCCCTCAATTAGCAGAGCAGAGGAGGCAGCAAAAAGCAAGTTGTTCCAAACCTCTTGCTGGGAGCTCGGGACGCAGGAGACAAACGGCTCCTGTTTTCTGCTCTCATTTCTTCCCCTTTTTGCACTTTCTTTTTCAGGTGTGCAACTGCACGGGTCAGTGGTGCCTATAGCAATGGGGAAGCATATAAACAACGTATATGAATGTGGAATTAGTTGGAATTTGCCCATCTTGAATATGGAGAACACTTGGTGCATTTGTGCCAAAGCTGCTCAATAACAATGTGCTTCTCTTCCTTCATTTGGATCTTATATGTATGTGTGTGTATATATATATATAAAATACATAAAAAACCTCACTGCTGCTCTTAAGGCAAGACTTAGTAATGCGGTTCTGTTTATCAGCAAGGCAGTTATAGGCACAATAAAACTTCCACCTAACTGGGAAAGAAGCCGTTGTCTTCACTGGGGATTCTGCTCGACCGAGGTTGTCCCAAGGAGCGACCAGCTCTGGGTGGGAAGCTGCTTCTCTGCAAAGTTTCAGATCCTGGTTAGGGCTAGGAGCTCTGTGTTAGTCCCCGATGCTCTCTGCATTTTTTCCTGCTCCATCTGCGGCTGTGCTGCGTGTGCTTGTTCTTTGGCTGGAGGCTCCTCTGCCTCGGCTTTGTTTTCCCTTCCCAGATTTAAGCAGAAAGGCATGCTAAGTGCTTTTTATGACTCCGCAGCCACACGCTGCAGGCATCGGACATCAAACCAAACGGAGCCCCGGGGGGAAGTGGGCTTTCAGAAATGATGCCTGTAAAAGCAAAGGCAGACGCGTGTGCAGCTCGAGGCCATGCAAAGTGCCCCTGGTTTCCAGCGGGTGCCAGCGCTGCAGGGAGGCCTCATCTCGCTGGGTGCTGGCCAAGGGCATGGCGCTGGAGCAGGGTGCAGCCTCCCTGCGAAGGGAGCCGCAGCCGAGGCTGCCCGCGTGGGGCTCCCAGGGCATTTCCATCCTGTTTGGGATTGGAATCCCGTTTGGGATTGAAATCCCACTCAGGATAACCCCAGCTGGGGGATCTCGGAGCGGGGCTGAGCCCTGCATCGTGCTCGGAGCATCCCCGCGTGCTCCAAGCGACGCCGCCGGGGCCAAGCTCTCCCCCTCCGAAGGGCAGTCCGTGCCTCCCGCTGCCTCTCTGCGTGCGGGATAATCTCCTCCTTCCTGTGTGAACGAGGAGCAGCAGCGGCAGGGCCCCCAGACCATCCCGGCTCCAAAGCAAACAGCGCTGCCAAGAGCCCTCCCTTCCCTCCCCGCGCTGCTTTCTCGCAGCACAAACGCTCTCGTCTTGGAGCACCCGGGCAGCCGGTGCCGGTGGGTAGGCAGGCAGCGCTGCCCATGTCCATGTCCACCTTCCACCACAGCTACCTGGCAGGAGGTAAGAGCGCTTCGCCCGGACCTGCAGGCCTCCGAGGAAATATTCAGGCTCCTCTTTCTTCAGCTGTTTGTCGTTTATTTTTTTGCCTAAAGAGACCAATGTGCCACATTCCAGCCTCATGTTTTGTTTCCGTGATCTCCCCGCTTTAATTTAAGGTGTTTTCAGCAGCCTGGCAATGCCTTGCCCTGGCAAACATCAAGGCAAGGAGGAAAGGAGGCGTTTTCCAGGTTCCTTGCAGCTTGTGCGGGAGGAATTGATTGTAGCCGGTTGCTAACTTGTTGGAATGGGAGCAGATTCCTGTTGGAGGCAAGGCTGCAAGGAGCACGGGGTTCTTCATGCCTGCTTGTTTGAAAGTTGTTCTGCGATGCTCTAGGCTTGCAAATAACAGCCCTGTTCCACCTTAGAGTTGGCTGCATTTCAGCAGCACAGGGGGTTAGGAAATTCCTGCATCCTCAGGGTGCTCCACATGCTGTTGCCACCTAAAGATTTGGTTTTCAGCTGCAATTGTCCCTTTTTCCGACTCTCCGGAGTGCTTCCTATTCCGGATTGGGAATCTCGGGGCCAGTTGTGCCTTGGGGAGTATCAGTGTGAGCCGGTGATTCCCTGCGGTGCAGCGGGGAGGAGGGAGCTCCTTCCACGAGGCTTCGGACATTCCTGGGATTCCACGAGCGGGGTCACAGTAAAACCCATTGCAGGTTGTCACGAGCAGACCCAGTCACAGCTGTGAGACTTGGCAGAAAAGCTTGGTTTCAACTTAAATTCACAATCTTCTAAAACAACTTCACTTCAAGAAAAAATAGGGACTAGGGGATGCTGAAGTCCCTGTTATCTTTGGAAAAGTTTCTCTACCGCTTCTCTACTGGACACCAGGATGTGATGGGCTCTAGAGCCGGCATCAGCTCAGGTTACTTGGCACGAGGCTGGGCTGTTCTCCTTCCAGGCCAAAGTCCACGGATCCCCGCCGGAGCCCTCCCAGCTGGGACAACGGGAAAGTGTCGCGGAGCAGCCGAAGGGAGGCATGTAGGAGAGAGGGGCAGGACGGGATCTGATCTCCTGGCCGGGCTGCAGGATTTGGGCTTCAGTCCAGTGGCACTGCCGTGGGAACACCTCCATGCATCAACACCTAAGTGTTTGCACGGCTGCAAATGCCAGCGGGGGATTTTCAGTCTGTCTTTTATTTTGTTTATTTTGTCTCTTGCTAATTAAAGCCAGGGTGGGAGCATGCTGGGCCCCAGCAAACGTCTTCGTTAACTCAGAGGCATCGACTAAACGTTCCTCCCTTCCTTCAGATACCCACAAAATGCAGAAACTCTTCCCTTCACAAAAGTCCGGGCGTCTAGAGGTCAGTTTTTTTGCAGAGGGACTGCAAAAATTACTATTTTGCAATAGTAATTTTTAGTATTTTAGTAATTTATTTAGCAATTTTAGTAATTTTTTGGTATAGACAAGGATTTCTGTACCTGATTCCCTATAAAAGCACCGTTGCTGTGCCCTGGCTTCACCCAATCTATGCTCCTCTTACGCAGGCTCCTGCAGGGAAGAATCAAAGGCGCTGCCACCCTGTTTGGGGGTCTGGGCGCTGCTCCGCGGTGCCAACTTGCCGCCGCTTCGGTTGAATCCCGTCGTGCGATCCCGCCTTCCTGACAACGGCTCCAGGATGTTTTGGTCCTGCTGCCAAAGCTGGGAGAGCTGGGGCTGTTCAGCCTGAGGAAGAGGAGGCTGAGGGGGAACCTGATCATGTCTATAGGTGCCTCAAGGGAGGCAGTGAGGAGGATGGGGCGGCCTCTTTGCAGTGGTGATGATCGATAGGACTAGAGGAAACGGCCACAAACTGAAGCACCAAAAGGTCCCCAGGAACTTAAGGAGCAATTCCTTGTCATTGGGGGTGCCCGAGCCCTGGCCCAGGCTGCCCAGGGAGGCTGTGGAGGCTCCTTCCCTGGAGACCTTCCTGATCTGCTTGGACGCAGCCTGTGCCCCGTGCTCTAGGGTGGCACTGGGTGATCCCTAGAGGTCCCTGCCACCCTCAAGGGTTCTGTGATCCCACTCTGTGATTCTATGGAATGGATGCGCTCCCCTGGCTCGTGCTCCCTCCGTGTCTGGAGCTGGACGGGCCCTCACGGGCGCTGTGGGCTCGAGCTCAGCGAAGGAGGGATGGGGACACGGCGAGAGCCGCCTTCCTCAGCAGCAGCTTGGCCAGGAACCTGCCTCAGTTTCCCCGTCTCACCTCAAAGCGGCTGCATCCCCCGTCGGCTCCGAAGGGCCTCCCGGGCGGCCCCAAGGTGCGAGGGGAGGTGTGAGGAAGGGAACAGTCCTTCTCTCAAAGTCGTGACGCTTCCACGGAGCCGTCGAGAGTCCGGAGCTGGAGCTCTTTCCATTGGGAGCTGGAGCTCTTTCCATTGGGAGCCAGAGCTCTTTCCTCTGGGAGCTGGAGCTCTTTCCATTAGGAGCCGGAGCTCTTTCCATTGGGAGCCGGAGCTCTTTCCTTTGGGAGCTGGAGCTCTTTTCTTCAGGAGCTGGAGCTCTTTCCATTAGGAGCCGGAGCTCTTTTTGTTGGGAGCTGGAGCTCTTTCCTTTGGGAGCTGGAGCTCCACCATGGAGCCATGGAGTTCCACCATGCTCTGAGCTTGGCTGAAGCCAGGGAGGCTCTTCCAGGCTGTACCTCAGTTTCCCTCATCCATGGACTCCTTTCCTCCGCGCTCCTGCTAAACCTCTCTCCCTTCTCCCCCTTTCCACCGCCCTAGTTCCAGGTCTCTCTTGCTGCACAGGCAAAGTGGGGGGTTCCACAGCGATGTGAGGGCTGGATCCTGGCCTAACATTCCGCTCGGGATGTGGCTCTTGGGCAGCGTGCGGCGCCCGCCTGGAGCGGGAGCTGTCCCAGGTCAGGGCCTCCTTCCAGGCGCTGGGGACCACGCCGGGAGGCTCCCCCCGGCCCCGGGGCTCCGGGCGCAGCGCGCGGCCGAGCCGCCCGCCGGGACCAAACCCGTTCCAGCCGCTCGGGAAGCGGCCCCGGCCTCGGAGGGAGGCTCGGACTCGGGTTACAGCGCGGGCAGAGCCCGCCTAGGGGAGGACCCAAGGAGGGCCGGGCTGCGCAGGGCTCGCCAAACTTGCCCGCAGCGGCGCCCGGGCGGCCGCCTTGCCCGGGAAGCGCCTCGGAAAAGCGCCCCGGCGCCCCGGGAATGGGGAGCTGCCGGCGCCGGAGCCGCCCCGCTTCCCTGCGGCCGGGAGCCCCGTGCTGAGCGGCGGCGCTGGCCGCGGCGGCGCGTCCAGGTGAGAGCGGCGGGACCTTCCCCGGCCCGGGCTTCAACAAGGAGCGGGGAAAACACCCGGGAAGGCGGCAACGGGCTGGCCCGGAGCCGGGAGCGCCGCGGAGAGCCATTGTTCCGCCCGGAGCGGCGCGCGCTGCCGTTGTTAGGGGGAATTGGAGTCGCCGTCGCCCGCTCCTCGTCCCTCTGCAACCTTGGCAGCTCGCGAGGGGGGCCGTCCCCCCGGCACCCGGGCCGGCGAGGAGGAGGCGAGCAAGGAAAGGGAAAAAACGGGAGCGTTTGGGGTTCTTCCCGGGCGTGAGCGGAGCCCGGGCTCGCGGGAGGCCGGCGGGCGCCGAGCCGAGCGAGGAGGAGGCGGCTCCGGGTCCGGCGCGGCGCGGGGGGCAGCGCACGGAGAAGGGCGCCGGGTCGCCCCGCATCCCACCGTCGTCACCCGCAGCTTATTTAACCAGGCGAAGGCTGGGACGGAGCAAGGCGGGGGGCGTCGCGAGCGGGAGCCCTCGCAAGGAGGTGCTGGCCCCGCGAACAATAGATGGAGCGGCTCCTTTGTGCATCATGGCCCCGGCGGCGCGGGCTGCTTGCCCCCGCGCGCCTGTTGCGTTCGCCTGTGCGGCACCGCCTGCCCTTGCTGCACAGCCCCAAGGTCGGCGTGCAGCGCGCGGAAACGGCCCACGGGCTCCCACCGGGCGGGGTCCCCTCGCAGCCCCAGCTCAGGGGTCGCCCTCGGGGCCTCCCTACGTTTTGGAGGGATTTGGGGAGGGATTTGCCAACTCTCCAAGTTTTTGTTCCTCCTGCGTTTAAAGCGGCTGTTGCAGAAAGCAGCTTTGAAGACGCTGTCAGGAGGGTTCGTGTTCGTGCTGAGGCCCCTTTCTCTGCCTTTACGTGTTCCACAGGCAGAGCTCTGCTCCGGAGCGGGTTTTATAGCTGGGCAGTCCACACCTCTGGGGAAGGCGCTGCTGACCAAGTGCTCGCGGGCTGTTTTGACCAAAATGCGCACAACTTGAAAGCCTGCTGTCTGGATCAGAGGTTTATGGTGCCTGTCGTAGCTGCTCAATGCTTAATTTTCACACAAACACACGCAAAAGGAAGATTATTCTCCATTATTCTAAGCGAAGGGGAGGAGGAAATGTTGGCCCCTGCACAGCAGAAAGGTGGAAGGAGCTAAATGGCCTTTGGGCCTCTTGGTGCTGCAGCTGGATGGTGCTGGGGGGGCTCTGCATCCCTCTTCCCAGCCTTCCTCCCCATGCATCCCCATGCGCAGCCTTAGCAAGTTGAATCCATCCACCTTGTGTCATCAGCAAGTTCCTTGATGAGGAATTTCAGCTTTCAAAAAGGGTCAGAGGAAGGAGCTTTGACAAGAGCAGAGCCTTGGAGACAGGATGGCTGAGATGCCCTTCCCTGATGGCCACCTACCTGCCCGTGACTCTTAGCACTCATATTTTCTATTGCTAAACTTCCCTTTTTCCCTTGTATTCCCGTTACTTTCCATCACTCCAGCCCCAAACTCCAGTCATCTGCCAACACTCCTGTGTCCACAGAAGCTCCTTGGTTGTTTCTGTCCCCCTGGCTGCACTTGGATCACATCTCCTAAACACCCCTACACCTTGGCGTCTATAAACACCCCATTACCGATTCTCCCCTCTCCTTTTCCTTCCAGTATCTGTAAGAACAGGATGCCCCTAAGGAGCAGCAGGACGGGTGTTTGCAGGCGCACGAGCTCCTGGAGCTCCCTGCGTGCGGCCGGTGCAAGTGCCCAAGGTGTCCGAGCAGCGCGCTGGGGTTGCGGTGCAGCCGGGAGCGCCGGGATCCTCCCGCGAGGATGCGGCTCTGACTGCACCTTGGCCTCGCTTGTGCTGGGAATCACGGCGGAGCAGTGACGTCGCGTGCAGGACAGCCGGGAGGAAGGAAGGAATGTGTCACCTCGCCGCGCTGCGGGCAGACGGGCTCCACGCTGGGGTTGCCCCTTGCAGCCCAAGCTCTTGCTGGGAAAGGGGCATGAATTTCTGCAGGGTGTAATACCAAGGGTTGCTCTCAGCCCTCTGGTCACGGTGCTGCATTTTCTGCCCCCATTCTGGGACAGAAAGGTACTGGAGGAGTAGAAGGGCTTTGCAACCCAACCCTTAGCATCCTGCTAGGGACAAATAGCTCGTACAGCCTTGTGGCAGCAGCGCCCAGTGCTGCAAAGGGGTGTGAAAAGCCCTTCCTGACCCCTGTGTTCAAGGGGTTTGGGTAGCAGCCTTGCAATGCCTTCCAGATCTAGAGGGGAGCTGGAGACTATCCTGCTTTTCCAAAGGTCCAGCCCCCGGCACTATGTGCTAACTTTTTCCTAGCATTCATTAATCCAGGCTAAGGAGTTGTTTCTAGCCGAACTTGAAGTAGTCTCTGCCTCTTGTCCTGGCTTTGAGAAGGACTTGCCCATGAATTAGGGTAGACTTTAAGACAGAACCACGCCGAGCAACAGTGGATGTGTTCACCGGCCTAGGAGCAGCGGTGCCGGGCACCGCAGCAGCTGCAAAGGCTCTGCATCATCATCAGAGCCACGTTTAGTGGCTGACCCTCTGCAGCTTCTCTGCTCCGGCTTTGTTTTCACATTCCTGGAGCAGGACAGCTGGGACAACAGCAGTAGTTGTGTCTTTGGCCACACAAAACGCCTTGGGCCGGGGCAGGCAGAATCGCTCGTTATATCGGGGCCACCCTCCTGTCTCCCGTGCGCGTTCGGGGTTTCTCTGCAGCCTCAGGTGCCGTTGGGGATGGATGGCGAGTCTGCCCAGGAGACGCCCGGTTCTGTGTTAAGGATGGAAATGGTTTCTTGTGGTTTCTGCTGCTGTCGCTGTGTGCTTTGAGCTCTGCTCTCCCCTCCGTCTGCGTCAAGGGCCCTTCTATCGCTCGGCCTCTCCTCGGGTGGGAAGAGCTCAGTGTGTCTGTGGGCAGGAGCTAACGAGACTCTCATCCATCCTTAGGACAGCAGCGATGAAGCACTGTTTCTACAATGAGACCGTGGGGTTCTTCTACAACAACAGCCGCAAGGAGCTGACCACGTACTGGAGGACAAAGGATGTCTTGGTGGTCGCCCTGGGCTTGACAGTGAGCGTCATTGTGCTCCTCACCAACCTGTTGGTCATCACGGCTATCGTCATCAACCGGCGGTTCCACTACCCCATCTACTACCTGCTGGGGAACCTGGCGGCTGCTGACCTCTTTGCTGGCATCGCCTACATGTTCCTCATGTTCCACACGGGGCCCAGGACAGCCGAGCTCTCGCTGAAGACCTGGTTCATCCGCCAGAGCCTGCTGGACACCAGCCTGACCGCCTCGGTGGTGAACCTGCTGGCCATCGCTGTGGAAAGACACCAGACTGTTTTCACCATGCAGTTACACAGCAAAATGTCCAACCAGCGCGTGACGATCCTGATCTTCTGTATCTGGGTCACGGCCCTGCTGCTGGGGCTCATCCCATCCTACGGCTGGCACTGCCTCTGCGCCCTGGACAAGTGCTCCAGGATGGCGCCGCTCTACAGCAGGAGCTACTTGACCTTCTGGGCTGTCTCCAACTTGGTCATCTTTCTCATCATGGTGGTCGTGTACACCCACATCTTCATCTACGTCAAGAGGAAGATGACCCGCATGTCCAAGCACACCAGCTTCCACCCCCGCTACAAGGAGACCATGATCAGCCTCGTCAAGACAGTCACTATTATCCTTAGTAAGTCTAACCACTCCGCCTAATCCGAGTTATCCTTTGGGGTTCTTGTGCAGGGCTGGACGGATGAGGCACTTCAAACCTTCTGTAGATGATGGAAAGCAGGATGAGGGCAGATGTCACTAGGTGACAGGAGAAGGATAAGAAGGTCGTGTCGAACTCTCTGTTTATGGCAATAGGGCACTAAGGCTCCATGGGCTGAGCTCTGGGCTCAGTCTGCGCTGCTGAACGCCACTGAAAACTGAGCTCCTGCGATAACTGCGTGGCCAGCAGCGCTCACAGCCCGCGAGTTACTGTCCATACTGCAGCTCATGGGAGCTGGAGGTGGCTGCTTTGGAGCCTCAGCCCTCTCCAGGATACTCAGTTTTGCTCAAGTAGATGTTGTTCTGCCCGGGGCCGCACACCTTAGCAAGGGGGCAACTGATAAAAATTGATAAAGCTGCTTTGAAACAGATAGTTGTGCTCCAGGGAGCCGAGCCCCGCTTTGGTCCTCCTTTTAGAAGGCCTTTGTATGGAGGCTCCTGCTCTTTAACCCCCCCAAGCAGCAGCAGGCTGGGGTAAAGAGCTGGAGGGCGTCTCTGTGAGTCGCTGTGTCTCTCCAAAACCTTGTTGATCTCCTAAAAGCAGAGGCTGCTGCGCCCCTGCACGGCGCTTTCAGCAGCACAGCAGGCACTATTTTTTCTTAATTGCTTTTGTCTCATATTTTAATATATAGGGTTTTTTGTTTGTTTGTTCTTGGTGAAAGAAAACAGGGCGTTGGGGTCTTCTGCGACCCAGCCGGGCTCCGGGCTTGTGCTCCCAAGCCTTTGCTTGCAAATCTCTCCTGATAAGTGCAGAATTTGCTCCGTCAGGAAAACCTTGTAGCTGCAAACAAAGACGCCGGCTCCCTTGCAAACTGCCGCCGGCAGAGCCGGCTCGGCGGGAGGGGGATTGTCGGGAAGGGGCCGAGGCGTCTGGCTCCTCGGCGGGGGCACCGCAGCCTGCGGACACCCAGACTGGGGGTTTGGGCTGTTGAGGTGCATGCAGCGTCCTCCTCTCGCCCCCTTGGTGGCCGCTCTCGTGGGCAGGCAGGGCAGAGTCCCCGGGAAGCAGCACGGAGGCTGGGAAGAGCTGCGGAGCTGCTGCTTTGTGTATTTTGCACAGGCAGGGGCAGGAATCGCTCCGTTTGTTCCCCCTTCCTCCCTGAACGCTGCTAAGTGGTCCCCCCGGGGGTCAGCGGGATTGCTTTAGTTTGTGGCATGAGATCAAGCAGGAGCACAGGGTCAGGAGGAGGGGAATGTTGGCCTGGAAGAGAAATAAAATGCATCTCCTTGTCCTGGGAGGCCCCTTTCTTCTGGATCCCTGTTTTCCTGGTTCTGTCCTTCGTCCTGAGGCAGGAAAATGGTTGGGTCGGAGAAAGTTCCGAGCAGAACTGAGCAGAAGGTTCCGAGCAGAGGCTGTGGTTTCCCAAGGAGCTGGTGGCTGTGGACGGACAGAGCAGACAGGGATGTTGAAGAGGGTGTCAGTCCCGTGTGATCCCCCCACGGACCCCGGCATTCGCAGCTTCTCCAGGGGCGCAGCGCCAGGACAGGGCCGGGTTGCACGGGCCCTTTGCAGGAGGAAACGCAGCCAGAGGGAGGGCTGGATTGCTCCACTTGGGAAAGCACCTTCCCGTTGGGGCTTGGAGCGCGTGCGGTTGCCCGCAGTTCTCGTCCTGCCTGTGAGAGCCCTGGCCCAAAGCCTCCTCCGCCCTAATCCGTGGCCTTCTGCAAAGTTGGCCTGCGCACAGGAATACTTTGCACCTTATGCATCAGAGGGCGTAGCTGCTCGGGAGGCCGAGGGAGCAGCACAAGCTCCGTGGGTGTCACCAGAAGGAGAGGTTTATCCCCTAGGTCATCAGCATTAGGAAGACGTGCAGAACCTCCCCCCGGGAAGCAGTAACAAGTCGTCCGAGGCACCTCGAGAAACCAACAGTCAATTTTCCTGCAGATGAGTTCTGCAGGACGGGATCTAAGGGTGAGCAATGGCACAGCTGAGTCACTAGTGACCTGACTGGGCAGAAGTTAGGCAGAAGTTGGAGTTCTTTCTGAATATGTACTTCCTGTCAAGGAGCAAATAAAACAGCTAGATTTGCAGTCCCAGGCCTACAGCTTGTGCTGTCTGTTCGGTGCTCCCATCTTTGGAGCCAGAACCTCTGCACAGAACCTTTCATTGTGAAGACCAGACTCTCAAAGCCACACTGCTGAGCAGAGAGGTCCCTTTTCTGGCCTCAAATGACAATCTCCTTCCATGGGGACAATCCCCTTCCAATGGAAGGATCCCCTTCCATGCCAGGAGGCCCTATTTTGCTGAATTTTCAATGTGAGAAGGCAAAGTCATGTCTGCTGGGGCAGAGGAGGCCGCCTGGGCCACCCTGCTGGCCCTCCGGCCGCGTGGCTTCGCGAGGAGGGTTACCCCATGCAGGCGCCTGCGATCTGCAGGGGACACCCCTGGAAAAGCCCCTCAATGTGCGCAGCCCTCCCGGCTGCGGCTCCCGGCCGGCAGCTGCTTTGCAGGAAGGGCTGCGGGCGCAGGGCTCCGAGGGAGCCTCTTCCTTCCCCCTCTCCCCGGGGAGGCGGCAGGAGGGTGCAGCTCCCAGCGGCCACACGTGACGTCCCGCGGGAGCGCCGGGGCCGAGCGCGGCATTTGCGTCAGCCCTCGAGTTAACACGGCGGCCGTGCAAAGCGCGGGGGCGCAGGAACCGCGGGCACCTCCCGCCCCACCGCGCAAAGCAGCAATTACCCCAATTACCCTCTTTACCCTTGGCAAGGAGCTCTGCAGGTGGGGGCAGGACGGGCGGGTTGGCGCCGCTGACTCAGTCGTGGAGCCCGTCCAGCTCGGTCTCCGTGTTGGCCGCCCCATTGTGTGGTTGTGCTCGGCCCAGCTTGCCGGGGTACAAAACAGAGCTCCCTGAGCTGCCCTAACTGTTGGCGAGAACTCCTGCAAACTTCCACCGTCCGCTTCCAACGAGCTGCAATTCCCCTGAGCGCAGACCCCTTGAGGGTGGCCGGGACCTCTAGGGATCACCCAGTGCCGCCCTAGAGCACGGCGCACAGGCTGCATCCAAGCGGGCTGGGAAGGTCTCCAGGGAAGGAGCCTCCACAGCCTCCCTGGGCAGCCTGGGCCAGGGCTCGGGCACCCCCAATGACAAGAAATTGCTCCTTAAGTTCCTGGGGACCTTTCGGTGCTTCAGTTTGTGGCCGTTTCTTCTAGTCCTATCGATCATCACCACTGCAAAGAGGCCGCCCCATCCTCCTCACTGCCTCCCTTGAGGCACCTATAGACATGATCAGGTCCCCCCTCAGCCTCCTCTTCCTCAGGCTGAACAGCCCCAGCTCTCCCAGCCTTTCCTCCTAGGGCAGATGTTCCAGGCCCCTGATCATCCTCGTAGCCCAGAGGCTGGACTCTCTCCAGCAGCTCCACATCCCTCATGTCCTGGGGAGCCCAGAACTGGACACAGGCTCCAGAGGTGGCCTCCCCAGGACTGTGTATAGGGGGATGATCACTTCCCTCGACCTGCTGGAGACGCTCTCCTTAATGCAACCAGGATCTCGTTGGTCTTCGTGGCCCTGCTGCCTCATGGTCAACTAGTCCACCAGGATGCTCAGGTCGCTCTCTGCAGGGCTGCTCTCCAGAAAGTCTGTCCCAGCCTGTACTGGTGTCTGGGGTTGTTCCTCCCCAGGTGCAGGACCTTGCACGTGGCCTGGTTGAACCTCATGAGGTTTCTCACCTCCCAGTCCCTCCAGGTCACTCTGATGGCAGCACAGCCCTCTGGGCTCCCAGCATCTCCGAGCGGGGCGGCTGGGCAGGGAATTGCCTTTCCTCTAACGAGGGTTCTTCTCTTCCCAGGTGCCTTTGTCATCTGCTGGACACCAGGACAAGTCGTGCTCCTGCTGGATGGCCTGGGCTGCAAGAGCTGCGACGTTCTCGCTGTGGAGAAATACGTCCTTTTGCTGGCCGAGATCAACTCATTGATAAACGCTATTGTCTACTCCTACAGGGACAATGAGATGCGCAGCACCTTCCGCAGGATCCTCTGCTTCGTCTGTTACAGGAATTCCCGATACACCCCTACAGTAGTGAAGTTAAACACCACAGACCGCAGGACACTTTCGCAGAACGGGCACTTCACCGTGGACTCCTCGATTTAGTTGCTCCGTGCTGCATTTGTCTCCCCTGTTCCGGAGCAAGCCCTTGCGTGAGCCAAAGCGCAGAGCCCGAGCGACCTGCTTGCAAAGCAGCACTGACTTCTCTCACGGTCAAGCATAAATATTTGTATAAAATACCTGCCGTCCATATCGGGACAAGAAGCTTTTGAGGGACTGAACGGTGTGCGCTGTTTAGGACGAACGTACTTTGAGTAGTATTCTTATTAAAGACTGCTATTTTTAATGCCAAGTTGATTTTAATTTAGCAGCATCTAGAGGTATGCTACATGCAGCAAGCATCTCCTGTGACCTTCTCTCCACAAGTACGGTATTTTTTGGTACTTCAGTATTACTGCTTCCCGAAATAGCCGTTCCAATGGTAGCATATTCCAGGGCCAAAGCCCCAAGCCCCTGAGCTCTGCTGGCTGCTGCTTAAACAGAACCGCTTTCTGGGTCTCAAGGGAGTCTCCAGGTTGTGTCCTACCGCTTTCCAAAGCCACCCTCTTCTAAAGGCCTCCTCAGAGAGGAATCTTTGGGAGGTGCTTCCCGACAAGCCGATTGTTGCTTTCCCCAAGTGTGGGTACTGAATTTCCAAGGCTTGTGGGGCTCTCTGGGATATCTGATCTGGGATATTTTCTGAAAACGTGGCACGGTGCCTCCACTAGCTGCAGTTGTTTGCCCTGCTCAGTGGTCCTAGGTGGTGTTCACAAATTCTCCTAAATGTGGAGTGAGTCATATTCCCATGAAACCATCTTCCCACTTGCCGACAGCCCTTTGGGACAAGTCCATGCTAGGTTCCAAGGCAATCACTATTTTGCCTTAGGTTTTAATGTGCAGTTTGTAATCAACAGTCACTGCTCAAATAACGTGCTAGCCATCTGCTCAAATGTAATGTTTCTCTCAGCAAAGCATCGTAAGAAATTAGCAGTATTATTTAATGTTAGTGAATGTAGGACCTAGCTCTCCGCTGAGTAAATCAATTTTCTGCACTTGAAATGGTGTAAACTGGCACTCTCGCTTTGGAGACCGTGACTGGAGAACAGACACTTTGCTGGTAAGAGAATATTCCTGCCTGCACTATGGAACTGTAAACACTTGTCCAGGGTTTTGAGCCCAGTGCTTTGTGGACAATGTGGAAGTGTCAAATCCCAATCCCAACCAGCTTTTACCGTGAGCAGAGAGGCCAGTAGGAAGCAGTACTTAAATTCTAAATTGAAGGGCTTCGTTGCAAAGTTTTCAGTGTTTGAAAATGAAATAAAGCCTGGTTCTGTCAGACCACCTCAGCTAACTTTGCATTAAGGACACATAACTTACCGGGGGGATTGACTCCATGTGGATTTCTGTTCATCTGCGTCTACAGACTTAAAACCTGAGGTGTGCAACTAAGAGAATGGGTAATTTTTTTTTTTTTTTGAAAGATTACTAAATATAAATATTTTCCAGTGAAAACGCACACTCGGGAGGTGGGCTGTGTGTTACACTGCAGCTGATCAGTCTGCTGCAGCAGGGAGAAGGCTGTTGTGAACTGGAAAATCATTACTGCCGGGACGAGGCTGAGACAAACCTAGACCTTTTCTTACTGCTTTCATAAGCATCCCCAAAGCCCCAAGTGCCTAAGTCCTAGGTTATGCAAAGCTCATGTTGCAAGTAAATACATGTCAAGTGCTTTCTCATTTACTAAAAAAGAACAAAAGGGAGGGGAAGGGGAGTGGAAGGAGGTTCTCTTAGCTCTAGGCTCTAGCAGCGTGATTTAAGGGTGATGCTGGGGAGATCTTGGTGCTGTGGGTTGTGGATGGCTGTTTTCCGTGGCGAGGTGACACACGGATGGCTTGCCCGAGAACTCCAAGTGGCTTTTATGCCCAATTGGGCCTCTAATAAACTGTGCACATTCTTCCCAGAGGGCTCTCGTTACCAGCCTGACCTCCCTGCTCTGCTGCTTGCAGCTGCTGAGCTGTGTGGCAGCAACAGGATCCTTCTCTTGTGTGTGCTTTGCTGTAGGTATCCTCGGCAGGACAACAGTGCTCCCCAGGTACAAGCGGCCTTTGAGGAGCTTGGGGGCATTTGGGTTTACTTCAGTTGATCCTCATTATCACACTCGTGTGAATGTGAAATACCTCCTGTAACACCACACTGCTGGAAAATTTACCAACTCGTGCCAAGGGGGCACTTTCCTGGGAATGTTCTCTGGGAAGCCAGGATGTCAGTGCTTCCAGTAGGAAAAGGGAGTCTAATAATGGTGACCGGCTGCCCAAATGCAGCTTGTGGCCTAGCCAGTGTCAAAATGCAAATGAAAATAGCAGCCGATGAGTGTAAGGACAAGAAAACAACTCCAAACCTTTACCAGAGCTTGCCTCCAAGTGATAGCTGCCACCCATGAGGAATGCAGGGAGCTCGTCCGGAATTCTTAAACACGGTTTCTTTTCCAGAGTGACCCTCGGAAGTGGAGCTGCTTCCAGCTGGCTGCGATAGAGGAGAGAGCAGGAAATCAGTCCATGTAGAGACAGTGGGATTTGAGAGGAGATGGGAAAGCAACGGGGCACGAGGGGAGGAAGATTTTAACAAACCTCCCGGAAACGAAGATGGGGGCAAGTGAGAGGGGAGACCTAAAAGTTGTGTATGCAGAACATCCATCACGAAACGGGATGCTTTAGATTGTTCAATACTCCACGTGCACCCTTTGCTATTTAGATTTCTTTGGAAACACCAGTCCTTATCTGGCAGCGTAGAAGGAGGGATCATGTGGCACTGCTTTCTACCCACTTGCGTGTACTAAGCAAGACGCTCTGCAGAGCAGGGTGTGGTGTTTTCCAGGCACATATTTGCTTTCCAAAGCAGCCTCAAAGACCTTAAATATAAGTTTATCCTTGCATAAAGAATTGAATGCTGTGAAAACTATGGAATTTCTGTTTTTTCTTTTTTTTTTTCTTATTGCTGTTGTTTGTTTTTAATCCATATACAGCTTCTGATGCGTCTTAGCTTAGCGTGGAAGACACTGTGGTCATATCCCTCCTTCTGTTAGGTGAAGGAGAAACAAAAGCAGCTTTTTGAATCACGGTATAAAACAGCCTTTGAAGGCTCAGCCCTGGCTTCCTCAACCTTCTTTTACCGTGCGGGTTTCTCTGCGGGCTGCAATTAGCGTCATCATTATTATTATTTTAATGGCAGACGGGCCCGTGCACGTTCTGGATTGACTGCGTGTTGGGTGGGAGACACCCAGGAACTACTCGGAGGGGATCAAACGCGGGCCAAACAAGAACACCCAACTCGATCAAAGATCGGGCCGGATGGTTCCAGGAATGAGAGGTCGTGCCTTGCTGACGAGCTGAAATTCCTCAGGCGAGCTGCTGCCAACAGTAATAGGAGTTTCGGTGTGTTTTTTGGGGAGGGTAACACGTGGGAGATTCACACTGTGGGGACTGATGGACTCTGGAAGTTTATTGAAAGAGAAAAAAAAATGCAGGAGGGAAGAAGACGGAAGGGGAAAAGTGAAATTAGTAGAAGGGAGTTGGTGATAACAATGGGTGTTTTTTTTTTTTCATTATTTGCTTTAAAATTTGGGTTCTGCATCATTCTGGCATCTTGAGACATGGAAAATGAAGCCAGAGTGGCTGATGCTCCACGTGAAGTGTAGAAGACGAGCTCTTTGGAGGCGCTTGTGCCCTTGTGGGTGTCAAGCAACGTTAGACTACAGGGCTAAGAAGGTGTCTAGAAGCTGTGCTGCTCTGCCTGGCCTTAGCTGTGTTTGCTAATGCTGCTGCTTCTTCTAATGCTTCTACAGAAGTGCCTTTTTTTCCCCTCCATTTATTTTTATCCCTTCCTACCTCTGTTGTTCGAACTGACGGAGAAACTGCGCTCTATCACAGAGCTCAAAGCAGCACCCTGGCTCTCGATGCTCTCTGCTGGGGGCTGCAGTGAGTGTAACACAGCTTTCAGTTCCAGAACAGTTTTTATTTACCATTCCTCAACCTACAGGCGAAAAGCCACGTTAGGTCACAGCCCGCAGCAGCCTTCTGCACGCAGTAACTGCTGGCCATTGCTGAGGCTGTGGCAAAGCAAAGACGTGGTGAATCAGGCACAAGCGACGCGACGCAGCTCCCTAGAGCCCACCGAGGTCTCTGCAAAGGACACTCTGAAACGGCGAGCGTTAGATCCGGCTTGGAATGAGCCTGGCAGCCTCTTTTCGGGCAGGAAAACCCATGCAGGAGCTGCGGGGCTGTTTGCAGGGCGCCGCGGCCACAGGGCGGCAATGCAGGCCAGCTTGTCCATCCCCGGGCGTCCCCCTGCTTGGCCTGCTGTCCCCTTCTCCCCCAGCTGCAGATGGGTCCGAGGAGAGGGGCAGCTCCCGCCTTGCCGGGTGTTTGCCCTGGAGCTGCTGGAGCAAACGGCCGGCGGATGAGGGCTTTGGGAGCCCGGCCTGACAACCCGGCCTTGGGATTGCTGCCACTGACCACGCACCTGCAGGTTGCTGCGGGCTGTGCGCACAGTCGCATGAGCAGGAGCTGTGCGCACAGTCACACGAGCGGGAGCTGTGCGCACAGTCACACAAGCTGGAGCTGTGCGCACAGTCACACGAGCAGGAGCTGTGCACACAGTCACACGAGCGGGAGCTGTGCACACAGTCACACGAGCGGGAGCTGTGCGCACAGTCACACGAGCGGGAGCTGTGCACACAGTCGCACGAGCAGGAGCTGTGCGCACAGTCACACGAGCAGGAGCTGTGCGCACAGTCACACGAGCGGGAGCGGGGACCCCTCCATAAACCGGCTGTTACAAAACACAACGGGAATTGGCCCTTGCAAAACACACCCGCTTAAGGGCAGTCATGCAGGAGGCTCCCAGGGCTCCGTTCCGGGTGGGACGCCGAGCTCCTCGGCCATCCCCGGGCACACGGGGCTCTCCATCAATCTCGGCGTTTTGTCCGGAATTTGAGGCGTTTTTTTTTGTGGAATTTGCAGGGTTTTTTTCAGAACTGGAGGCGGTTTTGGGAGGAATATCGGTGCTTTTTGTGTAATTGGTGGCGGTTTTGGGGGGAATCTTGGTGCTTTCTGCAAAATTGGCGGTGGTTTTGGGGGAATCTCAGCTTCTTCTTTTTTGCGAATTGCAGTGGTTTGGGGCAGTCTTGGAGTTTTTTTGCAAAATTGGTGGCGGTTTGTGGAGAATCTTGGTGTTTTTTGCAGAACTGGCGGCAGTTTGGGGCAATCTTGGCGTATTTTGGGGAATTGGCGGTTTTGGGGTGAATCTGGGCATTTTTCATGGAACTGACGGCGGTTTTGGGGGGAATCTCGGCTTTTTTTGCCGAACTGACACTGGTTTTGGGGAGAATCTTGGCGTTTTTCGCGGAACTGGCGGTTTTGGGGGGAATATAGGCATTTTTTCGCAGAACTGGTGGTGGTTTTGGGGTGGAATCTCGGCGTTTTTCGCGGAACTGGTGGC
>VZSG01001238.1:55918-67444 GCA_013398315.1 Nothoprocta pentlandii
CCATCACGGACCAGAGCCTGGACGAGGCGCAGGCCAGGTAGCGGCGGCGCCGTGACTCAGCTCCGCTCCGGGCCGCCTCTCCGCGCCGGGAGGCTCCCGCCGCCGGGGGGGTCGCCGCGAGCAGCCGCGGGGCCCGAAGTTCCCCCGTTGGCGGCGGCTTTTGTGGCTCTCGGGCCGCGCTTCTGCCCGGCCGGGGCACGGGAGGCCACGGCCGCCCCTCCATTTCCAAGCTCTTTCGACGCAGGCCGTCGATAATAAATTGCCCCGGTGTGCAGGCGCAGGTTTTAGCCACATCCCTGACTCAAACGGTACCGTCTGCGTGTAACGGGCCCTGCAGCTGGGGGCCCGACCAGCCGCCGTGCCCGGGGAGCCGAGGATGCCCCTTCCTTGGAGGTAAAAGGGGGAGCATCGAGCGCCTGCCCAGATCGTCGGGGTCGGGTGCGAGGTGCCCGGGATGCCGGCATCCTTGCTACCCCGATGCCGGCTCTTGTCAGTGCTACCGCCTCCTTGGTGCTTTGGAAATTCGGTTTAAATCGTCTTAAAAGGAAGAAGTTGAGGGGTTACGTTTGCTTCTTTCTGTAAAAGCCGAGTGGACTTTACTGGGGTGTAAATAACCGCGGCGAGTAACGTAGCCTGATGTGAACCTGTCTGCGCAGCAGCGCCGGGTCGTGCCTCTTGCCTCGCAGGGGGCCCTGCCCGGGCCGTCTAATTAATGACACGCTCTGCGTCCTCGGTTTGCGCTGATTACGAGGGGTGGAGGCCGCTGATCACGAGGAGGAGGCCGCGGTGCAGCGGGGCTGTCGGGCGGGTCTGCAGCCTTCGCGTTGGGGTCAGCGCTGGGCGATGACTTTGTTCCCTGTAAACGGTGCCCAGGACTCCCCCCAGACCAGCGGGCAGTGGGGCCACTACAACCACACTGTTGGGGCTGCTTTTTTTCTTAGAAAACCCCCCAAAAAACCCAAAATTTCTCTGCCTGCAGATTGGCCGTGTTGAGGTCCACCTGTTGCTGTCGCATCCTGGCAGGGACTCAAAAGCGACTCGAGCAGTTACGGCAGTAAAATGTGTCTGTGCAATGACTGTGGGCAAGTGCCAGGCTCCTCAGGGTTGAATAGGCTTCGTAAATAGGGGAAAAGGGGAATTATTTTTGTAAAATTACCTCCAAGAGCTTCCTTTAGCTGTAATATGGAAGGACGTTAAATTAGTAGGTAGGACTTGCTTGGGGTAAAGTGTCTTTCTGACCTATGGAAGCCTTTCTGGAGAGGCTTCTGTTATGGATGATTGATTCAGAGATTTGGGGTTTTTTGTTTTGCTTTGTTTTGTTTTTTTTCTCCTCATGTTTCATGACCCTGGAACAATTTTCTGTGTTCTGGTCTAAGAACCCCAGGACCTGCTAGGCTGCTGTCATTTGGTATTTTCATTTATTGGTGCTGAAGTAAGTAGTCTCGTCACTTTTTGATATTTTTTTTTCTCTTTCACTGCATCTCAGAAATAGTAGTCTGCAGTTCCTGTGTAGTTTCTGTAGGAATAGACTTGCCTGGATGTTGCATCGCAGAGAAGAAAAATGCAGGTCTTAAAATGTTTTTCTTTAAGTGTCTTATCTTTAAGACACTTAAACTTTCCAGGAACTTCAGTTTAAAATAATAGTTGAATAATAGGTTTTAAAAAATAGCTTGAACCATATGTTTAAACTAAGTTACCCTAACTATGCTTCCTTGCTTTAAACATAAATGCTGTAAAAATCTATTTGAAGCACAGCAGGCTTAAAATACCCCCAAATTTTGAAGCCCTGTTATAATATTTTCATGTGCATATGCACTAAATAAGCTCCTCTATTGTAGATGAGAAGTTTGTTTGGTTTAAGAAGCCTATAGCTCATCGAGAAAAGTTAGTGCTGAGAAAATAAAGCTGCAGCCTGGTCTCACAAACAGCACAAATGATTCAGCAACATGGTAGGGATCCGTGCGCTTCCCGCACCTCGGTAAATGACAGTGCTGCAATTAAGTGCTTTATTTGTTGGGGATTAACCTCCTTATTTTGTATAAATAAATAGTCTGCGTATTGAATATTAGAGGGCTTCTTTGGTTGCTTTAGTGCATATAGCTAAAATCTTAAACTATAACCTGAAATATGATCAGTTAAAGTTTTATTTAAAGAAAAATAGTGTATCGAGGATTAGTTTAATGCTACTAGTAAACATGATAAATCGGGTTACTGTTCTGCACAAGATTAAGTGGCCATATTAATTATGGCATTATTTCTGGGAAGCTACCTTCTTAGGCCTGGTATCTCTAGCTTATAGCCTTTACGTATAGAGCCTGGCTTTTCAAACGCAGACTGAAAGTATAATCTTAAGGCTTGCAATGGATTAATTTCAGTCATTTATTTATTTATTTCTCTCTCCTTCCCCCTTCCTCTTCCCCTCATCAGGCAAGGACAATAGGCTCCACTAGGCTGTCTTCTCAGCTGCCTTTGTTCTCAGGCTGTTTGTCTTAGATGTTTGATAATATCAACCCAAAGTAGATTAATTTTTTCTTTTTTTTTTTTTAACCTTTTTTTGACCATGTACTAAAAGAAACTGGCCAACCGACTTCAACTTCTGCTGCTGTTGTTATAATCTAATATTCTGTTATTCCCTGGCAGTTTAACCCTTGCTGTAAATATTACTGGTGGAAGCTTGTAAGGAAACCAAACACCTGTATAGAAATGTTTCATATTTGCTAGAGAAGTGACTGCTTTTTAAGAATAAAGGCCACTTTGTATGTATACAAAAAGCATCAAAGTACTGAAACATCAATCACGTTCATAGCAATATATATATATAAATTACAGAAGAGATCATAGGAAACAAAGAAGGCTTTTTGAGGCGTATGTTGTAGCTAGATACCTCTTTCCATTTAAGTCGGTGAAAACTAGGTATCTGATAGTTGCCATTAGAAGTGGATGGGGGGTGGATAACTGAAAAACTGTGCGCCCTCCTTGGGAAATGTTGGTGTTTTCATTTAGACATTGATTACCACATTTCAAGGTGTTTTTCAGCTGGGCAAGCGCATCACCCAAACATGCACGTGTGTTTCTTCATCTTAAACACTAACCTGCTATTCCTGAAGCAGGTCTCAGCTCTCTGCGAGTTTTGATGTCTTTCTGTCCTCCGAGTCGGCACTCACTCATTCTTTCTTCTTTAATTGCAGAAAACATGCCTTGAATTGCCACAGAATGAAGCCTGCTCTTTTCAGTGTGCTGTGTGAGATCAAGGAGAAAACAGGTTTGTTGAGATCTGCTTACAGCTTTCTCCCCCCCAAATAAGAATAATAATTCAGTGACAAGTTTAACTTCCATTTAATGTGGCTCATGTCCTCCCTTGTATGTTCCTTAACTTATGGCTGATTTTTTGACTTAATACTCCTCTGTAGGCTGCAATTTGTTTTGTTTTTTACAATTCTGTGTGCTAGTTTGGAGAGATCTAAATGCATCTATTGCGTTCTCCTGACAGTAGCTTGTTTTTGAAGAAAAGTGGGGTAATAGAAGTTTGCAAGAGCTGTTTGGAGGTGCCTTCATGCCCATCTCGCCTTTGGTTACTGCTCCTTAAAAGTGGATCCTTCCCCTCATTTTCTACATCGAAAGCTACTTTCTGTGTTCCACTGATTGCAAATGCAACTTCCCTGAACTGGATCCGCTTGCAGGAACGGATTCTGATGTCTTGGTTATGCTGGATTTGTTTTGGTCTCGTAGCTTTTTTGAATGTCTGATGGTCTGTCTCTTCCTTATTTAAATTATGGGGAGCAGATGTTATGGCTTGAAGCAAACAAAAGCCTGGACATACTGTAGCGCAAGGTTTGGGGCCTTCTTTGTGACCGAGGCACACAAGCTTCTTTTCTAGCTCTCGATCGATTTAAAACATGTCCCTGTCGCCCCCCTCTCTCACCCCCCTTCCAAATCTTTCTTTCCTTCTCTTTGTTGGAGTGTTAGTGTCACTCACAATAGCTCGGAATTGGCTGTGGGCCTTGGCCATGGGCAGCCAGCTGAAAAGTGCAGAAAAATTCTGCCTACAAAGCGTTTATCAATTAAAAGGGAATTACTGTAATTTAAATGGATTTAGACGCATCTAATATTTTATCAGGATACTGTTCAAGCTCTAGATTTTTTTCCTGTATAAATGTAGTTTAAATGTTGATCTAAACCACTCAGTTACAAGGAAACACGTATTTTTAAATAAATCTTAAATATATGTCTGGAGCATATGTAACTATTTGAAGATGCACTTAATCCACTAATGCCTGCTTAGGTTTTTAGGACCTCGTGCAAGTATTTGGGGCGTTTCTAATCTGTGAGCAAATACAGGTTTGATATGTTGCTGATTGAATTACGCTTCAGAAAAGAATTTGAACAATATGAATTCAAGCAGGGAGTAAATTCTGTATTAAAATCAGAATTAAACATCAGTAGGGTTAAAGGTATGTGTATCTTGGCGCTGGATATTTAATTTCTGGGGTTTTCTTAGCAGCTGATTATACTGTTCTGAAGAAAATACTGGCCCCTGATGGGTTTCAAGTTTCCTGGGACAGGGAGGGCGTTATTCCTACATATTGTGTGGAGCATGTTACACAGGAGGACTTGGATCTTGCTGTAGATTTCTGGATGGAGGTTTGGGGTATGTGTGTAGCAGTGTTGTAACATGGAGCACTATTTTTCTGTCTGCAGTCCATGTTTTTTTGTTCAGCATGCTGGCCCTCAGCTAGGTTCGTGCAGCAGGTACCTTTTGGGTTGATTGTAGAGCTTAGTGCTGTGCTGAAGAACACGCTTTCCCTTTGGTGTTGAGTTTGTTGACTGTCTTATGTAGCTTGTGTCTTGTTCCTTGGGACTTGGAGCCCTGCTGCCTTTTGTTTTCCACTTCCCTTATATTTGCTTTCTCTGAATATACAAGATTTGAAGCTTGAGTTTTAAGAAAGCTCTCTTCCGTTGCAGCACTCTGAGACTGAGCCAACAGTGTTGTCCTTCTCTCTAGTGGAACTCTTGGGAAGCTGGTGGATTCTAGATGAAAAATGTGATCCCTCAGGTGGGTGAGGATGAGTCCCAAGTGATGAGTCTTTTTGGTAGCTCATCCGAGAGGGTTTGATTTTGGTAGCATTGACAAGTTAGTTAGAAGGGGTTTGCAGTTGCTTTGAGACAGTGTGAAAGTGGCCTGCTACTAAAAATTGTCCTCCCTTCACACTTAACTGTGTGATCTGCTACGTGGACTGCCAAATTTAAGGAACCCTTCTGTGTGACAAATCAGAGTCGAGCACTCACTAGGTGATAAATACTTGGCAGCACCACAGAGGTGACACAGTTCTCCCCTGGGACTGTTGACCCTAGGTCTGCGTTATTTTGGTTCTAAATGTGTGTTCTTGGAGATTTATCCTGCTGTTCTGCACTCCTGCCTTCCGAAGGAAAATCGGGAATGGAGAGAGCTGAAGGAAAATCCGTTATCACTTATTCTGGTAGCAGTGATCTTGTACAGTTCATTACTAAACTGCAAATCTTTAATTAATGATATGTAAATAGATTGTAATGGTAGCATTTGCATACTGAGTGAAGCATCACCACCTTAGGTTGTGATGTATTTTAATTAAAGATTAATTAGAAGTGATGGGAATTTCACTTGACTTAGTATAATTATTTTACATATTTGATGAATATCTAGTGGCTGATGTGCTGGGAAATGCACAATATTATATTAGTACATCTGACAGGAGTGGCTCTTAAGGCTTTTTGATCTGTGGCAGGTTGGGTTTTTTTTAGCTTTCATAAAAGTGATAGTTTGCGGAAGATGGGAGCATCCTGCTAAGCAAGGGCTTTCAAAATCATGCTTAAAACACTGACTGTGCTGTAACTGTTTTAGTGGAAGAGGAAGCACTTAGTGTTCAGCTGTCCTCTCAACAGGTAGGACATAAAATGGATAATTTAGTCTTAATTTGTACCTTCTTGAAGCTTGTATTAAAAATAGCCAAAGAATTACATAGCTTCTAACTCTGTGTACGAACAGTTGGGACTAGTTTTACTATTAACAGTTTGATGGTTTTATTGTACAAAAGTATCCTTTAAGAAGTTAACAGCTTTACTCTAAAAGTAACTTTGTATTTTAACTGCAAGGTTAAATAATTAAATAAATCAATACTAAATAAATATGTAAATACATAATCATGCCAAAAAATCCCCCATCAACCTGGTGCAGTCACTTAAAAATACTGAGCTGCTTATACTTGTTGATTCTTAGAGCTGCGTCATCTTCACTGTGTTCTGCTAAATTAATCTGTTAGGTTGGAAGTGCAGCTTACAAGATGTTAATGATAGTTAACTCCTCTTTAGTTACTTCTGACTTCTTAGAGTTGGATTCTTCCCCCAAGACGCTAAAAGTGTTTTTGTACGTGCTTTTCAACAGTCATCTTGAGATGAGATTATGTGTAATTGATGATAACTAATGTCTAATTACCATAATTAGACAAGTGACATAAAATTAAGCTGCAGCTGGGAGCTTGACTTCAGCACGAGGTGCACTGATATGCATCATAATGTGCACAAAGAGAGGGTTGGCAGAAGGGCACTGAAATAAGAATATGACACAAGATTATCTGTCCCATTTTATACTTGCTGCTCTTATTAAAAAGATTAAGCAGGAAATGGCCTCTGGCTCTTTAATGGGTTGAGGCCTTTTGGAAAATAGCAACCAGCAATTTAAAAAATCAGATGTTTTCCATGTTCATTTCCTTAAATGTTCATTCGGTAACATCCTGCACCATCAGATGTATGGTATTTTTTGTGATATTTTAGTTAGTTTTAATTCCATAGTGACTCAGAAAAGCTGCTAACTTTAAATACTCAACAATTAATTTATCTCGAGTTAAATAGCTGCCCGTAAGGGACATCCCATTTACTATGTTGTACCTACCTTTGCTTTGCCTTTTTCCTCTTCCTATAAGAGTGGGAATGTTTTGGAGAAGACCTTGGTTGCAGTGACAGAGCAGAGGTCTGTAGCTGCTCCCAGTTACCTCTTTGGAAGCATGTGGCAACTTCTGTAGAACCTGCAAAATGTCAAAGTTCAACAATTTTATTGTAAGTTTAGTCTCTTTGTATGCTCAAAAATGTGCACCTGGGATTTTACTACTTAGATGAGCTGTTCTTTTGCCTGCAAAATGGTGGAATTTGTTAGAAATGTATGCCCTAAATGTCTTTGTGCTTACAGATTATTCTGCTGCCCTCATACTAGAGTATACGCATCAGAAAGGTTCCAGGGACATTTTTCAAACCAGATTGTTCAGTTTATTAGGTTTATTGTGTGTTGCTGCATAGTAAAGTTGTATCCCCAGCATATAAAGCAGACTAGGTCAAATTCCTCCCTTTGCAGAGAGATCAACGGGATCTCGCAGTAGCGTGTTGCTCTCTCCAGTCCCTGGCACCTAGGAATAGCCCGTGGTGCAGCAGAGCTCTTGCCGGCCAGCTCGAGGCAGTCTTTGCGCTCCGGTGCCGATTGCTGCCGAGGAAGCCGTGCAGAGGCTGCTGCGTGGTCACCTGCTCTGTAAGGACCTTGCTGTCATCGTCACACGCTGCAGGAGCGCTTGTGTGAGGCCTTAAATCTCTTCCAAACTTGGTGCTGTTTAAGCTGTAGTGACTGTGAGTAGTCTTTTTATCTGTGTGCATCTGAAAACTCGCCTTGTTTTGGTGTGTCTTGATCTCGGTAATGCGCTCGGTTCCTTTTTGATGTGCTGTCTTACGACTCCGTTAACCCTTTCTCTAGGCCTCAAGGCAGAAGCCTGCGAAAGCCTCCGAAGGGCACGTTGACACTTCCCCTGATGTCAAGTTGTTGTGTCCCATTCCAGAAATAACCTCTTGCTTCACTCTTTATGTTCATCTAGTGTTAAGTATTCGCGGTATTCAGGAAGAAGACCCCCCAGATGCTCAGCTAATGAGACTAGATAACATGTTGCTGGCAGAGGGTGTCTCCGGGCCCGAGAAAAGAGGAAGAGGAGGACCGATGGCTGTAGCAGCAACATCAGGTGGCTGTCCAAATGACAATAGCATTGAACACTCTGACTACAGGGCCAAGCTGTCACAGATCCGACAGATATACCACTCTGAGCTAGAGAAATATGAACAGGTGATCTTTCTGCATGGAAGAGTTTTTATCATCTCAATTTAAAATAATCGTTTTTTCCTTTGGTTTTAAGAACAGAACAGGAAGTATAATAAATTCAGATGAATGTAAGGCTATCAAATTCGATTAAAAATTAATCTCAGTGTTGTAGAAGTAAGGTGTAGCTAGAGGGACTTGACATGGAGCTGAAGATAATGAATGTCTGATTTATCTTTGTTGCTGTATTTTTAGAGTAAATAGAGTAAAGCTGAAACATGGGAACGCCTAAAGTTTTGGGGATATATATTCTTGTGGGGAAATTAATTCTGGGGTATTTTACTGTTTGTCGATACAAATGTCTGTGTTTTCAGGCCTGTAGCGAGTTCACGACTCACGTTATGAACCTGCTTAGGGAACAGAGTAGAACAAGACCAATTTCCCCAAAAGAAATAGAGCGCATGGTGAATATAATCCATGGCAAATTCAGTACCATCCAGATGCAGCTGAAACAGAGCACGTGTGAGGCAGTGATGATCCTGCGGTCAAGATTTCTTGATGCAAGGTATGAAGAAAACACAACCTAGTGATAAAAATTAAGTCTGAACCTTTTTTTGTTGCTTGATGCCAATGATTGCATACGAAAACTGAAGTCCTGTCGTTCCTGGTGTTGATCTGCTTTAAATATGTAGAGCCTGCTGCCTGCTGCACTTCCTAAGGAATGCCACTTTTGTCACCAGCATCTGTTGAACTCAATTCTTATGTTCTCCTTAAAATCAAGTATAATTTAGAGAAAGAGCAGGCCACGGTGTACTCTGGTGTGTTTGCATAATAAAAAATAATGCATAATTAACAAAACAAAAAAATTACATATTTTTCATAGGCGTAAACGACGTAATTTCAGCAAGCAGGCGACGGAAGTACTGAACGAGTATTTTTATTCGCACCTGAGTAATCCTTACCCCAGTGAAGAGGCCAAAGAAGAGCTAGCAAAGAAAGGTGGCATCACCGTTTCACAGGTATGAAGTGTTTTCTTTGCAATTAACTTAAATAACACTCTTTTTTGAGTGGTATTTGACACCTGTAATTAGCAGTAGGCTTATGTCACTGGTTCTTAAAACTAACGGGCTTTAGTTATCTTAGAGCATGGTAGTATGTTTTTTCTTCTGCTTGAAGATTAGTTAAAAATGTATTTGTGCTAGTAACTTGAAAATATGGTGGGAAATGGTAGTATTTTGATCAAGTACTAAGAGGTAATATTTTGATTCAGTACTAATGAGAGGTATCCTTCTCCAGGTTTCCAACTGGTTTGGTAACAAAAGAATTCGATACAAAAAAAACATGGGGAAATTCCAAGAAGAAGCCAATATTTATGCTGCAAAAACTGCAGTGGATGCAACAAATGTAGTGGCTCAAGGCAACCAGGCAAATTCTCCATCTACACCAAATTCAGGCAAGTCAAGACGCCAATGCAGACCCTCTGGGCTTGAAAGTCTCAAATTACTTCTTATAACAACATGGACCATAGACTACCAGTGTTCAAGACCATCCTGAACCATATTTTTCTTTTAGAACGCTTAGATATATGCAGTTCTAGAAGAACTAAGGGTGGTGCAGGTGGGGTTTTGTTTTCTTCTTTCCATCTGTTTTTCATTTAGCAAAACTTGTTCATTCTTTTTTCAGCTTCCTCTGGCTCTTTTAAGATGACAAATTCCGGAGACTCATTTATAAATTTGCAGTCTTTGACTTCTTACCAGGGCTCCCCAGTGGGAGCCAATGTGCAGTCACAGGTAAATATTGTAAGAAAAAAAAAAAACATACAATGAGATGAATGTTAAGGCCCATTTTTTAAGTTTTTTGCTTGGTTTCTAAACAAGCCTTGGTTTCTAAGCTGCTTAGAATCTTTCCTGTACAATAAAAGCTGTATATGCTATAGCAGGCTTGAGACTGGGTTCTAAATATATATTTATATATATACACATATACATATATAAGTGCTTAGGAGATATATATATATAAAATGCTGGAGGATCATCTCTTCAGAAAGGACCAGTTAATAAATCTGTCCTTATTTAAAAGTGTGTGTATGTTTGTTTGTTTTTGGCCAATACATATGCACTCATACTTCTTCATTTTTAACTTGACCTTTTTTCCTTTATTATTCTGTGGGATCTTTTTGTAGATGGATTCCTTACACCATGTCATACATCAGACAGGAAGATATGACACAATTGTGGGGAATCCTTTGTATACGACGCAGCGCATTGATGTAAGATGTCCTGAGGTATTGTTTTACTAGCAGCAAAACTGCCTGAGATGGGTTAATGGATCTGTGAATAAATGTCGGATATTTTTCTTCTCTTTAAATGTTTGATGTGGGGATAGGAAAAATTTGGGGGGGCATAATTTAATATTTTATTGGATTAATATTTAGAATTTGATATATCAGCCTTCCATTGCTGGAAACTTGGTTTAAAACCTTTGCTTCAATTTCCCAGCCTCCTCAAAGTTTATATCTTCAGTTTTTAAGGCTCTTGCCTTAAGTACTGTGTTTTTTATAGTATGTTCTTGGGCAGTGCTTTCCAAAGGTGATATTTAGCTACTTGTTTTCATAAGCACTGTCACTTGTAATGTGTAATCATGTGCTTTCTTGTCTGCAGTTTCTTAGAGCTTTAATGACATTATACATTTATTCTCCCTCCAGGCTAATGGCAGCTGGCAGGATGCTACCACCCCTTCATCAATCACCTCACCTGCTGGAGACCCTGGAAGTGTTAATTCGGATGCGTCTAATTAAGTTCTTAGGACCTATTGATGAGAGGAAAGAGGTCATTAGTGTAATTTGTCAATGTTGCTCTTTTGCCAACACTATTGTTTATACAACTTGACACACAGCTAATTACCTCAGAAAAAAAAAAAACAAACCCTGGAACCAATAGAAGATTGTGATTACAATGATACCTCTCTACCTCTCAGCCTCGCGCAGTTGAGTTCTTTTTACTTATGCCCATTGGGATGTGAAATCGTTTGAAAAGAACTTGCTTCATTTTCTGAACCAAATTCATTTTTTTAAATATCAATTTTATGGTAAGGATCTGGAAGTGTCTCTTCTAGAACTTGGCATTTGTCTCAAGTTTTACAGTTTAAAGAAAAAAAATTGACTTATTTTAATTTCCATAAATTTTTTTACTATGAAATCTCTGTTCTAGTTGATAGATGCTAACCATTAACCCCCCTTGTATTGTAATTGTATGCGTTCCCTGTATTGTAATTTTGTATAGGAAGATAAGCTTTTTCTTAACTAGAGTTCATTCTGAGCTAATTAATCAGAACACTGCTTTACCAAAACTCTCATGGGGCTTTGCTCTTGAATAAGACCTTCCCTCCTGTGTCATTTCACCTGATTCTAATTTAATGTCTAG
>VZSG01001238.1:72026-97843 GCA_013398315.1 Nothoprocta pentlandii
GGTGCCGCCCGGCCGCCGCCGTCACCCCCGGCAGCGGCGCGGGACTGCGGGAACGGGGGGGGCTTCCGTGGCCCCCGCCCGGGATGAACCTGGAGCAGCCCCTTCCTTGTCCCCTTCTTCCTTCTCTCCTTCCCGGGATGAACCTGGAGTGAGGGATGCTTCCTTATCTCCATATCTCCTTCCTTACCTCCTTCCCGGACCCCATGGAGCAGGTGCTTCCTCGTCCCCTGGATGAACCTGGAGCGAGCACTTCCTTGTCCCCATCTTCCTTGTCCCCTGGCTGAATCTGGAGCGAGCACTTCCTTGTCCCCATCTTCCTTGTCCCCTGGATGAATCTGGAGCGAGCACTTCCTTGTCCCCATCTTCCTTGTCCCCTTCCCGGGATGAACCTGGAGCGAGCACTTCCTTGTCCCCATCTTCCTTGTCCCCTTCCTGGGATGAACCTGGAGCGAGCACTTCCTTGTCCCCATCTTCCTTGTCCCCTTCCTGGGATGAACCTGGAGCGGGCACTTCCTTGTCCCTTTCTTCCTTGTCCCCTTCCTGGGACCCCACGGAGCAGGTGCTTCCTTGTCCCCTTCCTGGGACCCCACGGAGCAGGTGCTTCCTTGTCCCCTGCCTGGGATGAACCTGGAGTGGGCACTTCCTTGTCCCTTTCTTCCTTGTCCCCTTCCTGGGATGAACCTGGAGCGAGCACTTCCTTGTCCCCATCTTCCTTGTCCCCTGGATGAATCTGGAGCGAGCACTTCCTTGTCCCCATCTTCCTTGTTCTCTTCCCGGGATGAACCTGGAGCGGGTACTTCCTTGTCCCCTTCTTCCTTGTCCCCTTCCTGGGACCCCATGGAGCAGGTGCTTCCTTGTCCCCTTCCCAGGATGAACCTGGAGTGGGCACTTCCTCGTCTCCTTCTTTCTTGTCCCCTTCTCGGGACCTCATGGAGCAGGGGCGCTTCCTCATCCCCTTCTTAGAACCCCATGGAGTAGAGGGCACTTCCTTTCCCCCTTCCTGGACTCCATGGAGCGGCTGCTTCCTCGTCCCCATCCCGGGATGAACCTGGAGCAGCCGCTTCCTCGTCCCCAGCCCGGGCCGCGGTGTCGCTCCCGGCCCAGCCCGACCCCTCTGCTGCACCGCAGGTCCCCGGGGCCGCCAGGGGCTGCCGGGCACCCCGAAGGCGCCGGCGTCGACGCTCCCGCCGCCTCCGCCCTCTCCGGTGAGTGAGTCCTGCCAACCCTGCTCCTCTCCCTCCCCGCAGTCACCCATGGTCCCAAGGGGATATTTTTTCCTTTGGTGACTTGTTGGCTCTTCCTCCTCCAAACCCTCCTCCTCTTACTGCTCGGAGGAGGCAGCCGGGCAGCCTGGGCGCAGCCTCTGAGCCTCGCTCTGCCTTGCAGTGATGGACGGAGTCCCCTTTACCCTGCACCCCAACATTAGGAGCAGCCCCAAGGCTGGCGCGCGGGTGAGTATCCCCCTAAGCCGCCCCCCTGCTCTTGCCTGTCCCCAACCCTGACTGACCTGAGGGAGAAACGGCTGCTGCCTCTTTCCAGGCTGTTATTACAGGCGTCACTGTGAAGTCTCCTGCTGAGATCGAGCGGGAGGTAGGCAGAGGGTCCCCGCTCGGGGCTGGGGGCGGCGGGTCCTGCACTGCTCCCGTGTCCGTGACTGGTTTTTGCTTCCAGTACAACTACACGTTCGTGGTTGAACGGACGGCAGCCGCGCGAGCCGCCCCCAGCATCGGTTAGCGCTGCGGCCTGCCCTGCTCTTGAGGATACAGCTTCTGCTCTGAGGACCCGAAAACGTCTGGGAGCCAAGAGCACAGGAGCTGCCGCGGGAGAAAATAAACGTTTCTCTTCTAACCTGCCCAAGTGTCCTGTCGCGCTCCTGCAACACGCAGCTTCCACTGGGCACGTACACAGGGATGGTTTTGGCTGTGTTTGTTCTCCTAGGTTCTGCTTTAAACATCACCTACCTCCTGCAGGAATTCCCTCAGCCCTTCTTACAAGACTGAAACGCTAGCGTCAGCCTCGTCTTTAGGAGGCTGGGTTTTTGCTTTTTGCTTTTCTTCTCCTGCACTTAAGTCTCGTGGCCTGTTAAAAACACCATAAAGCTTCTAACCCCACATAGGAAGTTGCAAACATGTTTTAAAATACATTGATTTTGATTTAGTTACTAAACTCTGTAAACGCTTCCTCGAGCGTAGTAGGGCAGTACAAAACTCCCGCCAGGTGATGGTGCGTCCTGGCACGGGTGAAAAATCAGCAGCCTTGATTGGTCTACAGAGGTGCTTCCCACGGGATCGGGAGGCATCTCCCCCGTCCCTGCTCCCGCGCAGGATCAGAGTCACTGTCCAAAGACTAAGGATGAAGCTCGTGAGGTGGGAATGTGGCTCTGGGTGCTGCTCGGAGTGCTGCTGGCGCCTGGGTTCAGGAAGGCACTTTCAGTTTTGCGCTGCCCAGCAGGAACTGGAGGATTCGGTCCACTCCCAAGGCGAGGAAGAAGTCGGCCAGCAGCACTTGGGTGATCACCACCTTGAACTGGGAAACAAACACAGCCTGTGAGGCCCCTTCCACCCCGGGTCGTTCAGGCACGCTCTGCCAGCAGACAAAGCCTCTGGCGTGGGGGAACATGCGTCACATCGCTGGTGTCACACACACTCAGCTGCTAAACGAGGGCTTCAGCAGCGCTTTACTCTTCTTTTAAAGCTACTTCCAGCTTTTAAAGCTGCTTTTACATCCAGCTTTTACTTCCAGCTTTTAAAGCTGCTTTTAAAGCTACTCAGCTTTTAAAGCTACTCGGCTTTTAAAGCTACTAAAGCTAATTCCATAGGAATTCTTATATGGCTTAGATCCTCCTAAAGCCTTGAGGGTGCTCCAGATTTCCTCAGGAGGGTCCTCCAGGTTTCCCCAGGCCACCTGCTGTTTTCCCATTGGAAACCCAGGGTGTAATTGAGCTCGCTCACCTCCGCAGGGATTTCTACCAGGCCAAACTGTTCGTTGAATTCCGGGGAAGAGCCGCTGAGCAGGCCCACGATGGCGAGTCCCGAAAGGATGATGCTCCACAGCAGGGGCTTGTTCTCCTGGAGACTCTCCATAAAGGGATGGCCCTGGAAGAGCGAAGGGAGAAATGGAATAGAGCTGCTGCTCTGCACATGCTGAGCGCAGAGGAAGCCCAGCAATTCAGGACACTGTTGGGGACATTTGTCTCACTCCAACTTGGTGCAAAAAGAGGAGGCTTTTCTCTACAGAGTCCTGGCAAACCATGTTTGGGATTAGGGAAGAATCTCTTTTTGGGATTAGGGAAGAATCTCTTTTTGGGATTAGGGAAGAATCTCTTTTTGGGATTAGGGAAGAATCTCTTTGGCACTGCTGCATATTAAGTGTAAAACTGCCCTCTTGTCCTACTGGAGATGTGACTTAAACGTGTCTTGCCTTGTAGTTGATAGCAAACGTGGCCATCTGCATTGCCATGGACATGATGTAAACGGTGCTGTTCACGAGACTGGGCTCAAATTCCTTGTACAGATCCACAAACTCTTCTCGCCTGGAAAGGAGCAGAGCTGGAGGTCAATAGGATCAAAATCACCCAGAAAGTTTAGCTGATTTTAGAAAACCCTTCCACTACACTCAAGCTCTCAGGGGCAACAGCAGCTGCTCCCAAACTTGGTGTCCATCATTAGCAGCAGCTCTGCCTTGACAAAACCAGCCCCCTTGTGCAGGTATCAGGGGAGCTGCAGGTGCTGCAAGAACAGGGACTTGCACTGGGCTCTTTTTTAACACCTGAACCCTCTGCTGCTTTGCTGTAGCACTTACTTGGGCTCGCTGCGCACCTGGGCACCTTGGTACAGATAGACCAGGCTGAGGAAGTGGACAAGGAACTGCAGCAACACGGTCAGGACGGTGTAGAGGTTAAAGATGTTTGGCAGCGGGCGCTCCTTGGAAAGCGTCTTCAAAGGCTGGGAGCAAAAAAAAGGCAGGAAAAGTAAGGGTTAAAAAAAAGAAAAATCTGACACTCATCCCTGTTTCTCATGAGCTTTTTTTTTCTCAGGGTGATGGGTATTGATCAGCAAACTGTCCCCAAGCTCCTTACCTTTGATCTGGAAATGAAAAGGAAGCAGCCAGCCAAGAGGAGGCCCTGCAGAGTTGCCTGAAAATCACTGAATTTCACCCCTTCCAAGTAGAGGACGCTCTGGCTGTAGGCGAGGATGAGGGCGTTGAGGGCGAGGATCTTGAACATCTGGAGTGTGGTCACTAGCGTGCAGCGGCCTTGCTTGATCACGTGGCAGACTGAGGGGCAAGAGGAGGCAGCGCCTGAGAACAACTCGAGTGCACGAGTTCCCTGGGCTTCTGTCCCTCAGACAGACGGGGGGACTATAGCCCCCCACTGCCTAAATCCTCCCCGGCTGAGAACCCCCCGTGATTTCCACGCAGAAACACGAGGGGCATGAGTTTGAGAGCGTGTCTCAATAGCAGAGCCCTGTCGTGCCTCCTCTCCGAGGGAGGCTGCTCTGAACCCGTGTGGATCCCCCCCAGCTGCTGCCCTGCCAGCACGCACTTACTGCACTGAATGGAGGAGAGCTTGGAGGTGAACGGGGCTGCGATGCTGGCGTCCCCCAGCTTCACCACCGGCACGCGCTCCTCTTCCAAGTCCTTCAGGACCTGACTGATCCGCTCCTATAGGGGACAGAAATACACTCCGTTAACACAACATGGACTCGGGGGACACGGTGCTACGCTCTGCACCCCAAGGTGGGATTGAGAAGCCTTCAGGCTTGGGGCATTAGCTTGATGACCATGTGGAAAAGCAGCACCTCCTCTCATCAAATCCACTGTTGCTGCAGGGCAGCAACCAGGAAGACTGGTCCTTTCCCAGTGTATCCCGCTCTTCCCAGTTCTCCCGAATTAACAGGAAACCAGAGGAGGACAGAGGAGCAAGGAAAAGCCACGCGGCCTTCAAAATCCCCAAACCTCATGAATGGGCACAGGCAGATCTCGTTACCAACCCTCTGCACGGCCAGTTGTTCCTCCCGTTGGGACAGGACTCTGTGCTTCGCCCCGCGGGAGGTGGGTTTCACGCTGCCGCTTGCCCCGGGCGCCGGGGCCGGCCGCCCGTCCCCGGGGCCATCCCGAGCTCTCTTCTTCCGTTCCGGCAGCCGCTCCGGAGCATTTGCCAGCAGCGCCACTCCTGCGAGGACAAAACAGGAGCTGCAGGGCAAGGTGCTGGCAGAGCATGTTCTCCCAGCAGGAATCCCAGCTGCAGCCAGAGGGGAGCTCAGACATGTTCCATTTCCCGAGAGAAAGCTCAGAATTAGGAAAAATCTCTCGTCTGTGCTGGCAGCCAAATTCTGCTGCCTGCTGGTGCAGCCACCCAGTATTCCACCAGCACAGGCAGCTTTCTGCTTTATGTCAGGTTTTCTGCTACCAGCTGGAAGTCAGTTAAATTAATCTTAACCAGTTCTAGCCCCCAAACTACCAGAAAAATCCCGACCAGCTTTGTGTTTAGGAGCACTAACCCAGCTCGGGGGCACGTGTGAGCTCCCTGCATTCGGACTCACCCACATCTGCATGCTTCAGGGCTCCAACATCATTGGTTCCGTCCCCACACATCAGCGTGATGTAGCCCAGGCTTTTCAAAGTAGTGATCACAAACTCCTGCAACAAGACTTGCCCAGTCAGACTTGACCCCTTTGTGTTCCGGTACACTGCCCTCCAGGCACGCCAGCGACAAAACAAGGAATTCTGCAAAAGCTGCACCTAGCAGGAGCTGAAATCTCTCACCTTTTGCTTTGGGACCACCCTGGCAAACACCTGGATGTGGGGTATGAGCTTCAGCAGCTGCTGCCTGTCCACAGCCTGCAGGTGGGAGAGACCTTCCCCGGTAACGCAGAGGTCGTAGCGCTGCGTCAGCTCTTGCAGGGGGCTTGGAAAGCTGGGCAGCAGGACAGCGCCGTCGATGGACTGCCACTGCCAGCTGGAGCCTGGAAAGAACAGAGCGGCTTTAACACGAACACCAAGGAACAGGCACGTGAAATTGGCTGGCCACGAGACAACCTGCGTGGCACACAGCGGCCGCCACCCCTGCTGCTCACAGCCCCTGCCATTAGGGACATAAGGCACCCATGACATGACAGGGACAGCAGAGCAGCGCCTGGGACACCCCCTCCTGTCACGTAACTGGTGTCAGCTCCTGCCCCTCATCCCGCAACAGGAAGGAGGCCTTGAGGCTGCTCCTGTTCTGGTGCTCACAGGGGTCCCTTAGGAGCTGCCAGTGGAATGCACATGGTTCAAAGCCAGAGCAGAGAGGCTTGGCCAGGCTCCGGGATGGTTATCAGCACCGAACTGCCAGGCTCAGGGCAAGGGGCTGCTTTCTCCCGAGACAGAGCAGCTCTTTGGTGCACGGGGCCGTTACCTTTGCTCGCCGGGGGCTGCAGAATGAGCGTGTGCTCCCGCTGCAGGAAGTGGAGCTCCCGGGCCACGTGGCAGGCGGTGAGGGGATTGTCCCCTGTTATCATCACTACCTACGGGGGAAGAGGGAGACGTCAAAGAAGCTGCACACGGTCAAGCAGCACATCACAACAGGCCTCCTTTGCACCGCAAACGGAGAGTTATCTCAGCCTGTGACTTATAGCAGGAATATCTGCTGTATGATGCAGCTCTGGGCAGCACCTTGTTCAGAAAGGCCTTCTCGCAAAAATAACACTGCATCCCCCAGGCCTCAGCACCTTTATGACAGGGAAGCCTCGCACTGCTTGCCCCACAAGGCTCCTGGCAGAGAAATTCCACATTAGAATCACAGAATCCGTGAGGCTGGAAGGGACCTCTAGGGATCACCCAGTGCCACCCCAGAGCACGGCGCACAGGCTGCATCCAAGCGGGCTGGGAAGGTCTCCAGGGAAGGAGCCTCCACAGCCTCCCTGGGCAGCCTGGGCCAGGGCTCGGGCACCCCCAATGACAAGAAATTGCTCCTTAAGTTCCTGGGGACCTTTTGGTGCTTCAATTTGTGGCCGTTTCCTCTAGTCCTATCAGTGGCCACCACTGCAAAGAGGCCGCCCCATCCTCCTCACTGCCTCCCTTGAATTAAATTCCTCATGCAAGGGCTGACAGGGGGGCTGAGGCGCTGTCCACACTTACATGGTGCGACGCGTTTTGGATCTCCCTGATGACCGCCTTGGAATCAGCTTTGAGAGGGCAGGAAACCACGATGAAGCCGGCGAACCTAAGCTCGCACTCCAGAGCCTCGCGCTTCATCTCTCGCACCTGCCAAAGCAAAGCAGCGTTACCTGCTGCTGCTTCCCAACAGGAACCTGGCCTTGCTGGGGCAGCAGCCTCGCGGGCAAAGCAGCAGCTGGAAGCACCATCGGGGCTCTGAAATGAAGCCAGCAATCCTGGGCTGTGCCCAGCTGCTCTGGAAGAGAGGCTGCTTTGGGATGAGGCTCCGCAGAAGCGGCCTGTGGAATATTTACACATCCCCATGACACAAAAGCTGCCAAAGCCTCTTTAGCTGCTGCAAGGGCAGAGCTGACTTTGCTTTACAAACAGCGGAACAGATATATCTATTAGTGACAGATATCTATTCATCTGTTAATTATGTAGTAACTGCAGAGTAACGTGGTTATTGCATCGTTCTGGCAGCTTTACCTGCTGGTGAGTGAGATGCCCCAGTTCCTTGTAGCCAAGGGCCAGTACTCTTGCCCCCTCCCGGGAAATTTCCGTGTGGACAGCGTGATAGTTGCTTGGGCAGTGAGACAGCTGGAAAAGCGAGGGGAGAAGTATCATGTTAATACAATTCCACACGCAATTCAGTAGCACATTTCAGTATTTCCGATTAAGGAGGCTGAAGGGGGAAAGAAGCAGCTTTGGGAAGGCCCCTCACCATCAAGGGTGGGAGGGCAGATCCAGCCTATAACCCTCCTTCTGCTGTCAGCAGGAGCAACAGGGCTGGAACTCATACGGTCCACTATTCAGATCTCCCTGGGATCGAACTGCAAATCCTCAGGGGAGTCTGTTGGCAGGCAGGGGTTGGTGGTGCTCTTGCACAGGAAAAAAATGCCCATATCCAGGTTCCAAACTCGGGAACGCCAAGCAGAGGCTGGGGGGGCACGAGCACGTGTCAGGGGACATGTCCCAGAGATGGGACATCTCTAGAGAGCCACGCTCACCATTCTGTGCAGCGTCTCTGGGGCCCCTTTCACAGCTGCAATGTAACAGAGATCAGTCGAGCCGATCTTCTCGTAGGACGCCAAGACAGACATTCTTTTCAGGGCACTGGCAAAATGAAAGCGCTGGTGAATTTTCAGTCCCTGAGTTCTAATACTTCGGGGGAAAACTTTCTCATCTGGAAACAAACAGATCAGGACATCCTGAAAGGTTTCTCGCTATCAAAAGCAACATCACTCCCTTTGGGTCACAAGGAACCCACAGGCCACCGAGATCGTATGAATCTCCTCTCCTCAGACCCAATCATACAAAGCTGGAATTCTCTCACCAAAAACTAAGGGACATAACAGATGCACAGCAGCCTGAACAGCTACGCAGGAGGCTAAAGGTGCATTTATGGTATTTATCATCTCAAGGGAAAAATCCAGAGCTAAGAACACAGCAGCACGAGTTTCAATGGGACGTGTTTCAAATGCTTTGGGAATATTTCGACTTTAGTTTCCTGCAGCTGCTAAAGCCAAGGAAGCAGCACAGAAAGCCTCCCGAGAGGCTGTGCACAGACAAGCCTAAACCCCACAGGGTCACGTTCCCTCTACTGCAGTCTGCACCAGCTACTCGTAGCCTGCTTTTATTGAGGCTGCCTAATCCGAGCTTAAAGACACCAACCTGAGCTTGCCAGATGCAGAATGCAGTATCTTTGCTGCCTCGAGAATAGATCTTTACTATTTATTGTCCCCTAGCCCCTCAGTGCAATGGTTTCCATTGCCCCAAACCAGTTCTGGATCGTTCCAGATGCAATTCCCTCTGTGCAAAATGCTGGCACGAGGCATGGGAACCCTCCGCAGCCCAGATATTTTCATGCTCAGAAGAACTGACAAAAGCAGTGTTATAATCATCAAAACCACTGCTTTTACCTTTAGTCAGGGTCCAGTCCACGGCCATCAGCATGGCCTTCTCTAAGGGATCTCCCACCAGCGTCCCGTCGTCCAGCTGTACGAGCGAGTGGCACGTAGCAATCGCTCGGTGGGTTTCCACAGGAATGTCTGACACTGGTGTCACCTCCTTCCCATCCCTGCAGGGCAAAAACATAGTCCATGTTAACAGAGAGGCCATTCATGCTGTCCCAGATAAAATCTGGACCTTTTTCCCAGGAAAAATATTTTTTAAAAGTATAGTAACCAGCAGAGCTTCTCATTGCAACAACAAGGCTGTAGGAAATGTGGCACAGTCTACACTGCAAATAGAGTCAGAGCCATTCATTTCTGTCGGTCCTCCAGGGTAAACTTGATTCAAAGTCAACTCTCAGAATAGAGGTGGTAACAGATAATGAATAACCACATCCAATTTGAATAAAAGGCATCAAATAAACATGAGATGTCTCTGTAAGAAAGTCTTACAGTAGCAGAACAAGAAGGCAGGAGGCGACTGCACAGGTGGGCAGCAAAGACCTCATACAAACAGAAGCCCCGTGTGAGAAATCCTCCCCAACAATTAAAATCAGAAGTGCTGAGGCCATAAATTAACTCTTCTTTTAAGTGCTGTTGCTACAGGGACCAACAAACCTTTCCCCTTCCAGGTCAGTCCACTTCTTTCACTCTCTGAATCTCTGGTTATTTCCTCTTTCTTGCATTGCACTTGTATCTGAAAAGCTCCCACAGCACCCAAAGCTCAGACCACAGCAAATCCCTGGACATAACACAGCAAATCCCTGGATATGCTGAAAATAGCCCAGGACCTACCTGAGTCCAGCTACTCCTCTCACTACAAGGTGATCACTGGTCAAGGTGCCAGTTTTGTCAAAGCAGCAAACTTCAACTTTGCCAGCAAAGGGGATTCGGAAGGGTTCTGTACAGTACACGTCTGCAAAGAGAGCAGTGAAAGCCAGGACAGATGAGCTACGACAAAACAAGGACACAACGCCCCGGGTTTCACACCACGGCAGCTCTAAGCATGGTGCACAGCTCGAGCAGTTCATTTAATGAGCACTAAACCCTCTAGTCTCAACATCTGTAGCATCTGAAGCCAGACTGGACAAAGCTTCATGCCAAAATCTTCTTTCAGCTCTCTTCCTTCACACATTTAATTTAGGGCTCATTTTTGAGTACATTCCCTTTATTTTCTTGTATTTGGGGTTTATATCCCCCTCCAACACCTCATCTCCAACACCCATGTGAGTTACTGTTAATTTACAGAAACAAAGGAGGCTGCAGTAATTTTGCCTGCTTTTCCAAGTCTCCCCAGCAGTTCCAGAAGGAAAAAGAAGACTCCCACTTTTGTTTCCGTGGCTTGGGACTTACAGAGCTTGGCGAGGGCAATGAGGGAGGTATTGACAGCCAGCGAGAGCTCAATGGGAAGCTCAGGTGGAACAACTGAGGTCAGTATTAAAGTACATTCCAGGAAGAGCTTGTAACGATTCCTGCTGGGGTCCTTGGTGCCTGCAGGGTGAGACAGGAAAGCATCCAGAATGCAACGTGGGACCTACTCTGAAACAGCAGAGCAGCCCAAACAGCTTCAGTTCTCTCCAAAGAGGTCAACTGTCCTTCCCACCAGCTTTGGTAACAGTTCCACATCGAGAGCTAGAAGAGGCAAGAAGAAAACTCACCTTCAATCCAGACGTAGGCTGCAGCAGCCACGGCAAAGACCAGCAGGAACAGGATAAAAATGAAGGTCTCTAAGTTATTGGCTGTCACTCTCTTCACCCCAAAAAGGATTGTGCGGAGTAATTTCCCCTGAGAAGAACAGCCTTCAGTGCAAGAAACCATCTCTGGAGCATGCAGCGTTTTGTTAAAAAATATGGAAGCACCAGAACAGAACTTTAAAATCGGGCTTTGGTGTCACAGGCTTAAATTTATTCTCATTTATTTGATCCTCTTCATGGCTAGCAGCCTAGAGCCACCCGTGATTAGTCTCTTTTTAAGTAGTCCTGAATTTCCAACAGGCTTTAAAAAAGCTTATGTTTGCATCTCTAACAAATACAAACACATTCTGTCACTTTTTCTAGCAATTATGACACAAACGGAAATAACTAAGGGCTGATGTTTTCCTACAGAGAACTGTAACATTCTATAATTCAGTGGGGCCATCACAATGGAAATCCTGACCCCTAATTCCCAGATTTTTGCATCAAATATTAGAGTACTTATCTGGCAAAAAAAGAACAGAATGCCAGAAGCCAAACTTAACATCATGTGCTAGTTTGGAAGAGGGAAAAATGACACTGCAATATTTATTTTTTCACTAGCATGTTTGCAAAGTGTTCAACAGTGCAACCATCGTTAACAAGACACAAGTGAGAACGTGTGTTCAGATCTTACCTGAGATGTGTTGAAACCAGTCCTCAGAGCATATGCAACACACCCGTTATCGACAGCTGCAAGGGGAGCAGGAATGAGATCAGGAATCAGGAGGTGAAGCCTCAGGTGTTTTCTGCCTTTGTTAAGCCCATAAAATACCTGTGATAAACACCTGAGGCTTCACCCTTACACAGTCACTTCCAGTACAATGCTAATTATCAAGTAAACTCTTCGCAAAAGAGCCAAGGAGACTCACTCAGGACCCCGACAAATGTTGCATCAAGCAATTTAAAATGAATCTGCGAGTATCCAACACGACCTCTCAGAGGAAACTTGAGAAAAGCACATACGTTTCAGGCCCGTGCTGGCTTTCTGCGGTGGGATGTGCTGCACCACTTTTGTTCCTCCAAATATGATGTGCAGCCGGGAATCTGCCTGCATGTCCAGGACGCGCTCCGGGTTGAGATCCTCCACAGGCTCCTGCACGACAACGGGCACGTCTCAGACTCAAAGCCTGCACAGAGTCAGCTGCCAGCAAGTAAATGTCAGGTGTTTCTTTCTGGTCTTGTTCTTATCGTGTTCAGAGGTGCTCTTAGCTCCACTTCAGCCAAAGGGGGCCTGAAGCGAGTCGAGGGGCTAACTTTGGCCAGTCAGCTCCTGAGCAGCCTGGTTTAGAGCCTGGCACCCCTGAAAACTGTCATTTCAAGGAACTTGTTTGCCCTTGGCCACTGAATTCAGCAGAGAGGCTCTGTGAGCGCTACCTTCTCCTTTTCAAGTCACCCATGGCACAGAAACAAGTGGGATTTCAGGTTCTGAAGCACTTTACACTTGTCCCAAAGGAATCCAGCCTGGAATGCGGAGGAGGACAATTCCATACCCCCACAGTGCAGGTCAGGTCCAAAGGCTACACACAGAGCCAAGCAAAACAGACGTCGCGTTTCTCATTTACTACAGACCATCAATCACTGGTAGGGAGACAGTAACAGCCAGGCCAGGTTCCCCGAGGCAGCATTTACACCAAGATATGAATTTCCACTTGAACGTTTTTACTTTGCTAGGTTGTCATGAAGGAACCTTTCACACAGACCTTCATCTGCGGTACGGACTCTCCTGTCAGCATAGCTTCATCCACGATACACCTGCCACGTAACAGCAGCACGTCACACGGCACGAGGTTCTCGTGAGGAGATCGGCCTGCAATTAATAAATTAGAATTTAGAAGAGGAGAGGTAGGCACGACTGGTGCCTGGCAGGGCAGTTATCCTTCAGTTTACTGAGCAGAGAAGATTCTTGAAGGACAAGCCCCTCGCAGGCTGCTCAGTCTACCACACCACTCTACTGAGCAAAATGCATTGCTGCGAACTAGAGGGGCTTGGAGGAATCAGGAAAGTTCCAAAATCAAGTTATTTAATCCTCATTTCATCCAAAGTTTGGACTGTAGGACCACATGCTGGGACAATGTAACCTAAAGAGTGAAAAGAGAGGTAAAAGAGACCTGCATTTACCCCTTTCCTTCCTATAAGGTATTGCCAAAGAAAGGGAACTCTTCACCTTCAAAAACCTCAGCTGAAATAGGAATCTGAGGCTGATTTATCTAGATAAAACAGCATTTACATTTATTCAAGACTGCTAGGGGATCCAAGAGATCCATCTCAAGGATCAGTTCTTAGATCCTCAAACTGTGCCATCTACAAAGCACGTGAAGTCTCCAAAAGCAGCCTGTCAAGACCACTGGAATTAATATCTAATTCAGTTGTGCAAGTTACCACACTAGCAATAATCTGATTTTACAGAGCATTCGTTTACGAACATCATACAAGCCCTTACCGATGGAAACGATGTCCCCTGGAATAATCTCATCACTTGAAATGGGGCGCCACTTTCGGTTTCTGTAAACCTGTGGGGAAAAAAGACACTTTAGAGCAACCTCACAGAGGTCGGTGCAGTAGGAAAGGATCAGAGGGAAAAGGATGAGGAAAAAAAGGAGAGTGTGCCATTCCAAAAATATTTGTTATGCTAAAAACCCTACGTTTAGAAAAAGAAAGCACAAAGAGATGATGGAAAATATGTTTAGAGCCGTAAAAAGATACCAGAAGGGAGAGACCAGAAATTAGAATTAAACAAGCATGAATTTATGAAATATGGACTGGACAGAATGGATGGATTTGGAAGAAAGGCACAGGGAAAAACCCAAGGACTTTTATCCTTTGCTTTCCCAAATCTGTTTTGGTTCCCTCCTTTTAGGGAGATTCTGCCTCAATGAGCAGGACCTTCCTCATTCCTCTCATCAAACACTGCTCACCGTGCAATTTCTCAGCCATCTCTCACTGTGTTTGCCATTCCTGCCTCTCCCATTCCGATTACCTGGATCATGTATGGCTTGTTGCCCATTTTTCGAATCTCTGACATATTCCTCATTTGCTGCTGGACCAGAGAAGCTTCAAATGCCACTAACATGGAGAGGGTGAAGACACTGTAATACCAGTATTCATCCAGGCACCACAAACCCACGCAGAACACCTGGTAAGGGGAACATGATGTGGAAGTCATTCTAACATCCATCTCACTCAGAAAACAAAAGCCCTCAATTCTCAGGATGCTTTCAGCTGGACTGGTATGCACTCAATTGAATCAAGCTGCAAAAACAGAAAACCACAATAACCTATTAGGGAGGAAACAGGGTTGTCCCAGCAACAGTCAGCTAAAACACCAAAAAGACACTAAAAAGCAGCAACTACTCTTGCTACTAGAAAGCCATCAGCTGATTTTTGACTCTCAAACCGGGGCCATAAGGAATTCTTAGCAGGGAGAAGTATTTAGAGCTCTTTTTGCTCATGTGTTTTACCTGAAAGACGAAGAAAGGGGCTGTGGCTCTTTCCTTGAAGAGCTCCAAGAACTCTGGCACCACCATCTCAGCCCTGGGAAAGAATTGAAGTCTTATTAACCGTGGAGTTCGGTCTTCTCAGCAACAGCCCAGCCCCAAAACATCTCCAGCCTCCACTGCGACACCACATTTTATTCCAGAATATCTACATGCAATTGCTCTCCTCCTTTTGGATGCTGTAACAAGCCACTGCTTTCCAGCTAAGCCCGTTGTGGAGAAACAGCCCTGCCCCGGTCCCGTTCTTCATCCTTAGAAGACTCCAACACTTGGGAAGCAAGTGCTAGGAGGAAGCATTTAAAAAAACGCAGCACGGATCATCCTTCCACTCCAAGAGATTTGGATCTCTCCCTCTCCGGCAAATAGAGATCTGGGCCTGGAAAACTTACTTGTTTGTCCCGTACTTCTTCTCCGCCGCGCGGATATCTTTGTCCTCCTGATAGCCACGGGCGTTCTGGTAATAGGAGAGGGGATGCTCCACGGGGAAAGCCACGGGAAGGAACTGCTTCTTGCCATCCACTTCGTAGGAGTATTTGATTTTCTGAAATTCGAACGAAAGGGCCTCCTGTCCATCCTCTCCCTGCGGAAAAGGGGAAAAAAAGGCAATTGAACAGACATCAAAGACTTCATTTCACACATAGTCTGACCCGAAGGGAGAATCTAGAGGAACCCACTAATCACTTCCACCTCTAGCCCTTTTATCACTCGCTGATAACAGGTGATAGGACACACTGCAATCTCTCACGTCCCCACCTGTGACCGCTCTGGGTGACCCTGTGTGCAGGGCTTCGCGCTCGACCATCTCTAAAGGTCCCTCCAACCTTAAGGATTTTATCCTATGATTCTACGCCCGATTGTAGCCAAGTTTCCCAAAAAAACTACAGCTAAAAGCTAAGAAACTGGAGCCTGGCGCAAAGCAGCGGGTCCCAGGCATGCGCCAGGCGAGCGGCCGCCTCCTCACCTGGTCCCTGTGGAGCGGCACCAGCTCCACGGATCCGTTATTCGGCGTTGGCACCACCTTGGCCAGCGTGGCTTTCTTGGGACTAGGTTCCTGCAACACAGACGGCGTTTGCTGCGTGAAACGGGGGCCCGAGACGTGGTTAGAGACGGGACGGAGCCCTGCGGTCCCACCAAGGGGCAAGGAAAGATTATTTTATATGTAATTTATACGTTATTTGTATGTTTATATGTTGCTTTTTTCAGGGGCTGTTGCAGAGCCCCTGCAAGGGGCGAGGACGCTGCAAAGGGCATGGGAAGAGGGAAACGAGACCCCTGGGAAAGAAGGGGCGCTCGGGGGGGGGGGGGGGGGGGGGGGGGGGTCCCGGGGGGTGGGGGGGGGGGGGGGGGGGGGGGGGGGGCTGAGACCAGGGTCTCCAGGCCTGTTGGGGAGCTGGGGCGGGGGTCTCCGAACCCACTGGGGAGCTGGGGCTGGAAGTAGATGAGGGGCTGTGTCCAGATCTGGGGCTGGGGGTTGATGGAGGGCTGGGGTCTCTGGGCCTGTCGGGGCGCTGGGGCAGGGGGTCTCTGGGCCTGCCCATTCTGGGGCTGTCTGGGGGTCTCCAGGATCACTGGGGAGCTGGGGTCTCCACACCCACCAAGGGGACCGTCTTGGGGGGTCCCTGGGACCAGGGCTCAGGATGGCCAAGGGCCGGGGCCTCATTGTCTGCCGGGGTGCTGGGGCTGAGCGGGGCCCTGGGCTCTGTGGAGCCGCCCGGGGGCCATCCAGCCGGCTGAGGGACCCCCCCACTGCCTCCCCGGCAGCCCCATCGTGCGGCAGATCCGGCAGGACTGCGCCGAGCCCTTCGCCGCCTTCGAGCGCTGCCTCCACGAGAACCAGGCGGCCGTGAGCAACTGCAGCGAGCACGTGAACCGCTTCCTGCTGTGCGCCGAGCGCGTGAAGCCCTCGGCCTGAGGCGGCCGGAGCCCTCGTGCCCCTTCCCCGGGCCGCGTCCTGGGAGCCGAGCGGCTGGAGCGGGGCCGGTGCCACCCGCGTGGCACGCAGGCCTCTGTTCCTGTGTTCCTGCCCTCCTCCTCGCCGCCTTGTTTGCAGAAATCCTGCCCTCGTTGCCTCACAAAACAGGACAGAAAACGCGCACCGTTCCAGGTGTGGCAAGCCACGGACATGGGTTGTCAGCCAAGTGGTTCCCGTGTAGGTGGAACGGGAGAAAAGGCAGCGCCTTTACCTCTCCAAGGCATCTAAGGGTGCTCGAAGGCAACTGCTTGGTCTTTTTTAGTGCTGGCTTGGGCTAAATTGGTGAATTGCGCTGGGTGAAAGCCGTCGTGTTGACTTCAAGTCGTGATTTTCGCCCAGCTCTGCTAACGGAGCGATTTTGGACAGCCATACGTGCGGAGTGGCTGTTGAAATAAGTCACTCTGTAACACTCAGCGCTACTGAATGTCTTGTGGACTTCTATAGCACAATGTTACCGTAAAGAGCGTGTTACTAAGCGTATGGAAATGGCCTGAATGTGACAGACTTCCACGTGCCTTGTAATTAGGGTGCTGCACGCACCCAAAGACTACCTGATTCTTTTATTTGTGCTGTTTTTGTCATAGGGGATCCCAGGCATTAAAATTCAGCAGCAGGAATGAATGGAAACTCTTTCTGTATTCCGGTACCGTTCCCATGCTGGCTTTGCTGCTTTTCCCTCTGGAAAAAGGGAGCACAGCCCCTGGCCTGGGATGTGGTGCTCTTGGGTCTCTCCACACCGTCTTCTGCAAACCGCTGCGTTGCGATCGCGGTGGCAGAGCCTTCCTCATCCATCGGCACTTGGCGATGGCTCTGGGTTTTGCTCGCTGGGGCCCCATGTTCTTAGCAGCCTCATAAGGGAATAAATTATGGAACTGAAGTACTAAAGGATCAGCAGGAACCTGCAGATATGCTTGAATAAGACGGCTGAAAGCAGACCTGTTCCTTGTATTCTCCAACAGTTTCCTTGGTTATTAATTGCAGTGTGTTTTTTATTTTTGTACCCAAATTAAAAAAATAAGAGTTTTAGAAGCTCTAAACAGTTTTAGAAGCTCAAAAGCCAGGTCTGACTTGGCCCACTGATAATGGGAGCTGCTCTCTGACCTGGGCCCCCACAGTTAAGGTTCTTGCTGAGGCCTAAGGAGGTCCTGGGTTGATGCACCCGAAAACCAGCAGCGTGGGGAGGTGTTTTGGGGGGGCAGCCCGTGTCTCGTGCTGCTTCGGAACAGCAGAGGGAGTTCCTGCCGTGGGAATGACGGTGGGAATGATGCGAACTTCGGAGCGCCGCAGCCAACGGGGGCCTTTAAGTGCAAGGTGGCCACTGGTGTCCTTGGACAAAGAGCCCAAGGAGGAGGAGATGAAGAGGAGCGAATGAAGAGCGAAGACTCCGAGACATCCCAGGGGCTTCGCACCCCCTGCTCGGGACACATTGATCCGCATTCGTGTTTCAGGTAGGCGCGATTCCAGGCTTTAGCCTTCCTTAGGCGCTGCTTGGCCGGCGTTGCTCTGCAGCCTGCGCTTGGGCAGAGAGCTGCGGATTGGGGTTGGTCTGTCCCAGCTTCTGGTAGCGCCGTTGCCATCACCTGCGGCCCAGAGGTGTCTACATTGCAGCACTGATGGGATTTGCAGCATGATCACCTCGGACAAGATACCTGCAAGGTGTCTCCAAGATATCTTGCAGAAAACGCCTTGCTTCTCCTGCAAAACACAGGGCACTAAAACGTGCAGAGAGCTGTCGTGTGTCCTGGCAGGAAAGGAGATGAAACAGCTCCCAGCTCGGGAACACGTGTAAAGAGGAGGCACCTGCTACTAGAAGAAAAGAGGGGAGATTCTTTCTTGTCTGTCTCTGGAGATGGTTTATACCGGGCGGCACCTGATGAGTCACAGCCGTCTGCGGTGGGAATAGCTTTGTTAAGGGTGCCGCTGTGCAGCGCCGAGGGTGCTTTACGCGGTGTTGACATTGCATTGAAATGTCAGCCCGTCAGCAGAAAAGCCGTTTTTCATTATGTTGAGGGTGCAGCGGGCCCCCTCCTAAGCCCGGCTGCGTCTCCTTCTCAGGAGCCTGAGCCACGCTTATTGCTTGCCCGGTCATGTTAACCCTGGAGCTGCCAGGACCTTGCTCCCCATGGGCTCTCCTGGGTCTCTATAACGTCTCACTAGGAAGCAGGAGGAGAGGTAGATGATGAGATGCTGCTCTGTCCCACGTGCAATCAAGGACAGCAATGACTTCAAGTTTAATTCTAAGAATATTCTCAATAAAGAAGCGAGAACTGCAAAGGCCAGGGGGTTCTCTGTGTTCCTGCACCACCCAATGGTAATGCTGTTGAGGAGTTAATGCCCAGGATTCTGCTAAGCTCAGGTAGGACAGGAGCAAATGCAGGAAGCCCTTACAGGTAGGACATGGGGAGAGGTCCTCGGGCAGCCAGACTGGTAGGTCCAGCTTTATCTCCAAAGGCTGCAGAGAGACTCACTTAAATCAATCCCAAGCAGCTGAAATCAGTGAATAAAGTTCCCTTTCCTGGAGTGGGAAAGGGGAAATATTTAGGCTAGGATGCGGGTAGATTGGTTCTCTCACAAACTCGGACCAGAAATAAGCACTCGAGCCCTGTGGTATCAAGAAGAACCCAGAGGACCAAGCTCTAAGATGCTTGAGAACTGCAAAACCTCACAGGTCTCACTCAGGGTTCATTGGTCACAAATACCTTTCAGGTGCACAGAAGTGCTTTATTATTATTATTAATTATTATTTTTATCACTGTAATAGTTTTGCTTCAAAACGCTTAGCTTCCTGCGTGGGTTTCTAGGTTTCTACTTGGCAAAAAATCTGCTATATTCTGTGTTTTCTGCCCTTCTCATTGTTCTGAACTCCAGTTTTCAGCTATGTCTGTGTTTTGCCTGGCAGTTTTGCCAGGCAAGAAAAACTGGACGCCAGTTTTTCTGCTCAGACTTCCCCATTGTCTCTGTGACCCCGGGGATCTACTAATTCTATACTCCAGCTCTCTGCTTACTCATCTCTGAAACAAATAACGCCTAATTGTATGGGGAGTAATGAGGGATAATTGATTAATATATTGACGGAGTTCAGAGATGCTAAACTAAGAGAAAGCCAAGGATCATTAGGTAATTCTCTGTTTTTCCTCCCTTTTTTTTTCCCCCCTCCTCGGTCTAGGTCTTGGAATATGAAGTCAAGCGCGTCAGGATTTTCCCAACCTGTTGCTTTAACTTCTGCTGCCGTCCCTTCTCCCTTCAAGCGGAACTTCGCCACCAATAAGGTAAATTACACATCCCCTTAGAATGAGGAACTAACCAAAACCACCTCTTTAATTTTTCACCCAGAAAATGCTCTCATTTTACACTCTGCTTCTCTTACTTAAAGGAGCCATAAATCAGCGCGCTGCTTTGGTGTTGGCAGGCGCGGGGAGAGATTTAGGGCTGCTGGCCGGCCCGGGACCGAGCGGGGCAGCCGGGGAGGGCAGCGAGCCGCATTCCAGTCACACACTCCTGCTTTGCTTGGCTCTTCTCCAGGGGATTCCGAGTCCCTTAAAGCTGGGAAAATAAAAAAGGGGAGCGCTTTTCATCTAATGGGCTCTCCTGCACCTCGATTCTCCTCTCCGGAGAGGCAGAGCCAGCTGGGAATGGCAGTGCAATGGGCATTCCCAGCAGCTCCCGTGCTTAATTCCCTATTCACGTTGGGATTGCTCTTCCTCAGTGCAATGGGCATTCCCAGCAGCTCCCGTGCTTAATTCCCTATTCGCGTTGGGATTGCTCTTCCTCAGTGCAATGGGCATTCCCAGCAGCTCCCGTGCTTAATTCCCTATTCACGTTGGGATTGCTCTTCCTCAGTGCAATGGGCATTCCCAGCAGCTCCCGTGCTTAATTCCCTATTCACGTTGGGATTGCTCTTCCTCAGTGCAATGGGCATTCCCAGCAGCTCCCGTGCTTAATTCCCTAGTCACACTGGGATTGCTCTTCCTCAGTGCCATGGGCATTCCCAGCAGCTCCTCTATTTAATTCCTCATTAACGTTGGGATTGCTCTTCCTCCCGCCGCTCGCTCCAACTCCTCCTCGCGGGTTTGCTGCCTCTCTGCTAAGAGATGACCAGCTGCCAAGGCCGGTTCCTCGCTTGCTCCAGGATCCCCAGCTCCTGGGAAAGGGCACGCTTCATGGACTGTGCTCCGGAGAAGCCCGGCACAGGTTTCACCGCGACCGCGCGACGCTCTATGGACCTGCAAGCAAGTCCGTAGCAAGCCTCACGCTTCCACTTCAAGTTCGGCTTTTATTTTCAAATGTACATGCAAAAAAAAAAACCCCAAACCCAAAAAAACATTGGCACAACACAGCACTAGATCACAATGAGGAGAGGGAAGGATTTTAGGTGGGTGAAGCTGGCTCCAATGCTTGCAAGAAACAAACCTGCCCACGGTTCACCACAGAATTCCCTTAAAACTTCACCCAAGCTCAGAGCAGCTCTAGTGCGAGAGCTGCCGGCAGCAAAGCCCAGCTTTAGGAAATGCCAGTCTCCTTTCCTAAGGGTGGCCGGCCACACAACCTGAGTGGAAATCACTGGCTGCAGCAGCTGGGTCTGGGCTTAATGGGTCAAGTCTAGCCTAGAACCCCTATCTAGGTAAATAAATGTCGAAAAACGCTGTTTCTGCAAGAGGCTCCCCATTCCCCCAGGAAAAATAATACCAAGGTGTGTGTAAGGGATACAACCCGGGAAGAAAACATGGGATACGGACAGCAAAGGGATGTCCAGCTACGGAATTGCTCCGCGCGCGCGAGGGCAGGTGACGGCCCCTCAGCAAGTGTCACGGTCACACAGCTCCATGGAGGTGACAGGGAGCGGGAGCGAGCCTTGGAAGAGCTGCAGCTCCGTTCCGCATCGTTCCCTACGTCGGGGCTCTTGAGAAGATGAAGACGTCCCAATAAAAACCCAGGTGTACCAGGATTGCGTCTCACCCCAAATCCGGCATTATTTAGTTTCTGGGTATCTCCCTCTGTAAACACGGCACCGACTAATTAGGCATTTTGTATTTTAATTTGGGAGGCTGTGCAGACTTGGAGGTCAAACACGGTGTGTGGACACATGGGTCAGCCAGCTTCTCTGGTTGCACCTCATGATTGAGTTGGGATCTTGGGATCGCGATGTAAAAATAGGCTGTTCTTTCCCTTGGGAGCCGTTTTGCCAGTCGCTCCGTCTGTTCAAACCGCGGGATCGTTCGTTCTGGACACCCTTATCCCTTCAATGGGAATGTTGCAAGCAGCCTCACGGGAACACCCGTCCTTTCTAGGAATCCCAGCTTCCCTTCGCATCTCCGAAGGACCACATCCTGGACTTGGGTGGTGGGCAGGAGAACAAAGAGCTTCCTTTTGGTAGCAGCTTGGACTTCCATTCTGTGCTCTCTCATGCCTGTTTTACCTTTTATTACACTCCCCTTGGAGCCCAGCTTCGTCTTGTAGCATCCCGGATGTCTCCAGGGAAAGGTATAGCCAGCGTAGGAAGCCCTGTTGTGGACAGGAGTTATGGGCAAGGCTTTCCTAGCAGGAATAATTTTAGACTGAAATTGCTTCAGTCTGTTATTTGGAAAAGAAACGCACCAAGTGCCAAGCAATGTGGTTTGGTGAGGAAAAACCTTTTTTTCTGCCCATAAAGGGAATAAACTTACCCTATAGGCAAAGAAGGATGGAAAGGTAAGAGCACGCTGGCTGTGGGACACTTGTCTCGACGCCCTTGGATAAGAGAGAGGATAAATGCTCTTTTTGGGGATCCCCACGTACCACCTTTCGACTGCGGCCAAGCGACCCCGCGTTTTGTGAGATGCCAAACTCCAAAATTCATCTCGCGCCAATTAACGGGCAGCCACGACGAAGGTCCCTGGGGCAGCAGCGTCATCCATTGGAGAGGCCTCAAGATCTTGGCTTTTACTGTCCAAAATTCCCCGTGTCCCGTGAAGGCTGCGTCGGGGGCCCAAGAAGAGCTCAGCTGGAGCCAAGGCTTAAGCCAACACAGCTGGCAGGAGAGGGCGACCTGCTGCTCCCACGGGCAATGCCGGCTGGCTCGACCAGTCTTGGTGTGAAGGCCACACGCTCAGAAGCTTAAAACACTGGACGAACTGCTAAAGTTACAGCTAAACAACATTATACCATCCATCTACTTGTGGGCAGGAACATAAAGGAGAGAAGCAACCCAAGGTCCTCCGGTCTGCGTGGCCGGTCTCCGCGGATTAGCGCGTATGAGCTCGGCAGACGCCGTTGCCTCCTCCGTTGAGCAGTGTTGAGCGAGGGTCTCCGAAGGTCTCGGTCTTGTTTGCTCTCCCTCACCCTCGGTCGGAATTTGGAGCCGTGTCCATCCAAGCCACCTGCGAAGAGCTGGGAGCTTTTCCATGGTCAGGAGGTGAAGTAGGAGCTCTGCATGGAGTAGAGTCGGTCGATGGGGTTGCCCACGCGGGCCTGGAGGAGGTTGGCCTCGGCTGTGGACAGCAGGCAGTCTCCCAGGTGGCTGATGCTGTCACTGTCCATGTCATGAAAAACTCCCTCGGAGTCTACAGGAGGAAGACAAGGGAGAGATGGGTGAGTTTGTCACGAACACCTCATGAACATGAGCCGTTCTGTCACCAAGGTCAGGAAAAACAATGGTCCAGCGCGGGGCTACGAGGATGAGCAGGGACCTGGAGCATCTGCCCTGGGAGGAAGGGCTGGGAGCGCTGGGGCGGTTCAGCCTGAGGAAGAGGAGGCTGAGGGGGGACCCGATCATGTCACAGAATCACAGAATATTCAAGGTTGGAAGGGACCTCTAGAGATCATCTAGGCCAACCTTCCCGCTCAAGCAGGCGCACCTGGAGCATGTGGCACGTGCTCTAGATCATACATATCCACATATAGATATGGATATCTATATAGACATCTATATCTATACATATATCTCTATAGAGATATATAGATCTATATCATATCTATATGTCTATAGATAGCTCAAGGGAGGCAGTGAGGAGGATGGGGCGACCTCTTTGCAGTGGTGATGATTGATAGGACTAGAAGAAACGGCCACAAACTGAAGCACCAAAAGGTCCCCAGGAACTTAAGGAGCAATTTCTTGTCATTGGGGGTGCCCGAGCCCTGGCCCGGGCTGCCCAGGGAGGCTGTGGAGGCTCCTTCCCTGGAGACCTTCCTGATCCGCTTGGACGCAGCCTGTGCGCCGTGCTCTAGGGTGGCACTGGGTGATCCCTAGAGGTCCCGGCCACCCTCAAGGGCTCTGTGGCTTTGCACAAAGCCAAGGCGAGGGGCTTGGCTGCTCTTGGCTTGGAAACCCCAAGCTGGGCTTCCATAACCTGGACCATCCAGAGGCTGCAGAGCCGCCGCGGCGCCCTCCTACCGTAGGGGTGCAGGTGGTCTCCGGGCAGCTGGGGCGGCGTGAGCCCCTGCCTGTACAGGTCCGTGCTGTAGCCGTTCTGCTCCAGGGGCAGCAGCGGCTGCTGCGGGAGCCGCGCGTAGGGCACCAGGAGCCCGTCCAGCCCGTGGACACTGCCGCCGTCTGCGGACACAAGGATTGGAGAAGAGCAGCTGCAAGAGCGTCCCGTCCATCGCAGTGCTGCAACGAACCGCTGCAGACACGCAGCGGGGAAGGGAAGGTCTTCCTGCGTGGAGACCTTCCCTTCTGGGGAACCAAATTGCTTCCTCAATTGCAATTTTGGGTTGCAGTCTTTTGCAACCGCCCAGAAGGGTGTTGCAAAAAAACTGCGAGGCCTCCCCAAAAAGGGAAAAGGGAAGGTAGCCCGATCGTTTGCAACGCCCTTTTGGGCGGTTTGCTGGCGTGCACGTTCCCCTGTGCATGCAACTGCCACCCCCCTCGCTCCTCACCCTCGCTGTCCTCGTTGCTCTGCCGGCTGCTGCGCCCCGTCGCTCTCGCGCTGCCCAGGCGAGGGTTGCCCAGCTGCTCCTGCTCCTGCTGCTGCTGCTGCTGCTGCTGCTGCCTGCGCGCGATCTTCTTCATCTGCAAGGTGAAGGTGCAGGGTTTTTGCAAGATGAAGGTGCATTTTTTTTTTTTTTGCAAGATGAAAAAGCAATTTTTTTGCAAGATGAAAAAGCAATTTTTTTGCAAGATGAAGATGCAATTTTTTTTGCAAGACGAAGATGCATTTTTTTTGCAAGACGATGCATTTTTTTTGCAAGATGAAGATGCAAATTTTTTTGCAAGATGAAGATGCAAATTTTTTTGCAAGATGAAGGTGCAATTTTCTTACAAGAAGAAAATGCAATTTGCTTCATCTGCAAGAACAAGAGCCCACAGCTGCTCTTAGGCTGCAGCGCGAGAGGAGCAGGACGGGCTGCATTTAAGCCAGCTGCGGGCAGCTGCTTTCCATAGGGACCTACACTTCCAAGATATGATGCTGCTTATGCTCCTCCAGGCACCTGCACCCGCTATTCCCTGGAGCACCCATTGCAATCTCTGCGAAAACCAAGGGCAGCAGAAAACGGTTGTATTTTCTTTATGGGGAGGTGCTATTTGCAATTTGCAAAGGAAGAATTTATTTATTACAAAGCGAGGCTTTTCAAAGCCGCTCTGATGTTTTCTGTCCTCGCTGCTTGAGTTCTGCAACATCAGAAATGGTTTTCCCGGCAACTTCTGCAAGAAAAAAGTGCCAGATGCTTCCAATCTTTCTGATCTCGCATGATGAGTGGAATGGGAAAAAAAGCAGATAGGAAAATAATTAAAAATCAACATAGGGGAAAACGGAACTCTGCAAGCTTCTCTGCATAATTTGTTCCTTATATTCCTCCCTGGGTTTCTGCTGTTATTGGACGTAGCTCCAGGTGGATCTGCGTTTCTCCTGGCCTGTTCCTTGAGCGTTTTCTCCTTTCTAGGCTTGCGTGCCAGCCCCCCGAGCTCTGCAATGGGACCGCACTGCCACTCACCTTGGCTCTTTGGTTCTGGAACCAGACCTGGACCACCCGCACGGTCAGGCCCGTCTCAGCCGCCAGGGTCTCTCTCACCTGCCCACAGGACGAGGAGGGCACGGAGAAGAGAATTAGGGCTCAGCGGCACCCAAAGGGGCCTCGGGGTGCTGCTTGCGCCCGGTTGCTTCCCTCTACCTTTCTGCAAGGCTTGGAGGAGACCTCGAAGGAGGCCTTGAAGGCTCGCCGCTGCTGCGTGGTGAGGATGGTGCGCGGGCGCTTGGAGCGCTTGTGGTCCTTGCTCTCCTCGCCGCCCTTGCTGTGCGCGTGGCTCCCGTCCTCGTCCTCGCTTTTCACTGCACGGCGAGGCCAGGAGCGCCGTTAGAGCGGAAGCATGGAATCATGGAATCACAGAATCATGGAATCACGGAATCATGCAATCACGGAATCATGCAATCACAGAATCACGGAATAATGGAATCATGCAATCACGGAATCATGCAATCACGGAATCATGGAATCATGCAATCATGGAATCACAGAATCACAGAATCACAGAATAATAGAATCATGCAATCACAGAATCATGGAATCACAGAATAATAGAATCATGGAATCACAGAATAATAGAATCATA
>VZSG01001239.1:0-32667 GCA_013398315.1 Nothoprocta pentlandii
TATTCCCCGATGAACGATTAGGGTTAGGGTTAGGGTTAGGGTTCAAGCACTGAGAAAGCCTAAAGCCCCATGTGTAGTGCAGCTGAAAAGGTCATGCCAAACCCCATGTGGTACCACAACACGAGTGCTCCTATGGCACATTTCATCTCTCCACCCTCCATGGCCGGAATGGGAACCGATCTGACTTATTCCCCGATGAACGATTAGGGTTAGGGTTAGGGTTAGTGTTCAAGCACTGAGAAAGCCTAGACCCTGATGTGCAGTGCAGTTGAAAAGACCATGCCAATCCTCATGCGGGACCACAACACGAGGGCACCTACGGCACATTTCATCTCTCCACCCTACATGGCCGGAATGGGAACCGATCTGAATTATTCCGCGATGAACGATTAGGGTTAGGGTTAGGGTTAGGGTTCAAGCACTGAGAAAGACTACAGCCCGATGTGTAGTGCAGCTGAAAAGGCCATGCCAAACCTCATGTGGGACCACAACACGAGTGCACCTATGGCACATTTCATCTCTCCACACTCAACAGCCGGAATGGGACCCTAACTAAATTATTCCCCGATGAACGATTAGGGTTAGGGTTCAAGCACTGAGAAAGCCTACAGCCTGATGTGTAGTGCAGCTGAAAAGGTCATGCCAAACCCCATGCGGGACCACAACATGACTGCACCTACGGCACATTTCATCTCTCCACCCTTCATGGCTGGAATGGCACCCTAACTGAATTATTCCCCGATGAACGATTAGGGTTAGGGTTAGGGTTCAAGCACTGAAAAAGCCTACAGCCCGATGTGTAGTGCAGATGAAAAGGCCATGTCAATCCTCATGCGGGACCACAACATGAGTGCTCCTATGGCACATTTCATCTCTCCACCCTCCATGGCCGGAATGGGAACCAATCTGAATTATTCCCCGATTAAGGATGAGGGTTAGGGTTAGGGTTAGGGTTTAAGCACTGAGAAAGCCTACAGCCTGATGTGTAGTGCCGCTGAAAAGGCCATGCCAAAGCCCATGCAGGACCACAACACAAGTACACCTACGGCACATTTCATCTCTCCACCCTCCATGGCCGGAATGGGAACCGATCTGAATTATTCCCCAATGAACGATTAGGCTTAGGGTTAGGGTTAGGGTTCAAGCACTGAGAAAGACTAGACCCTGATGTGTAATGCAGCTGGAAAGGCCTTGCCAAACCTCATGTGGCACCACAACATAAGTGAAACTACTGCACGTTTCATCTCTCTACCCTCCATCACCGGAATGGGACCCGATCTGAATTATTCTCCAATGAATGATTAGGGTTAGGGTTAGGGTTCAAGCACGGAGAAAGATTAGAGCCTGATGTGTAGTGCAGCTTCAAAGCCCATGCCAAACCTCATGTGGGACCACAACACAACTGCTCCTATGGCACATTTCATCTCTCGACCGTTAATGGCAGGAATGGGAACCTATGTGTATTTTTCCCCTAATTAAAGGTTAGGGTTAGGGTTCAAGCACTGAGAAAGCACATTCCTCTTCTGAAGCATTGAATTAATTTCTGTAATGACTTTGAAAACACTTAGTCTTTTTTATTACCCAAAGCTATTTCAAACAACAAGAATTCCTGTAAGAGGCTGTGTCATTCATTCAGAAACTCTGTAGTTATCCGTCAGCTAATTTCACAGTTTTCATGTTTTTTTCAATCATAAAATTTATTAAAAGCTGACACAAAAAGTGAGTTTACAGACTGAAATTATGTCTCCTCATCCCCATCATACTCTTTTCTGCAGGTTCATGTCACACCTACTGATCGCATTTTCTGATTTTGGAACTATGTTTCTAATAGACAGCAGGTTTAGTATGTTTAAGTACTGCAATTCCTTTCCTATGTAAGGAAACGTCTTAGCGAAGTCTTGGTCTTGGTGAAGACCAAGTCTACACTCTTGGTGAAGTCTGCAGTCCTGGTGAAGCTGTAAAACACATCTAGTTGAGTGGGAAATTAACTGATGGATCCTGACTCTAAAGTTAAGAGGTGGCCACTGTTTGTAAGATCCTTGCTCCAAGGGAGTCATGGAAGCCAATGTGATACTTTATCCGCTTTCATCCTGTTTAACTTTCATCTTTGTTTGCTAGACACATCTCAGCAGCGCTGTTCAAGGAAACGTGAATCAGTTACAGCAATAACACCCATCACAACTGGTGAACTCTGGGCATACGGGATTTGGTGAGAGTTCCCTGAAGCTTAAAGAAGCTTTCTTCTGCAGTCTCCCCTAGAAGCTACTGCATGCTCGTTAAATTGAGGTTTGTAGGATCAGAAAGCTTCCAGGCAGATTTGGAAAATATGACAGGCTTTGTAAAAATCAGCAAGTTTTGTTAATCTTTTTGTGACCAAAGAAATGCATTTTTCAATTATCCTAATGATTGTAAAGCTCCATTTTTAAATAAATCATGTGCAGAAGGTCTTTCTTGTGATTACCTTTCTTCTATTTCACTAAAATCTGGCCACTAAACTCAGAGCTTGGTTAGCAAAGCACACCTTCCAGATTACAATGGAAATAAGTTCCCCAAGTAAGTAAATCCATTTAACAAAACAAATTCTGTAGAGGGGACAATGATTTTAAACTAGTATTACAGTTACTCCTCAGGTAACAGCAACTCCTTGTTCTCAAGAACTTTCTAATGAATTATTATAGTTTTGCTCCTGGTTGCCTAAGGAGATGACCACCAACACCCACCCATCACACCCTCACTTCACTATGTCCAAGTTGTTTCTTGGTTAGCTCAACATTTTCATGTAACCAGTCGTCAAACTGTCTCAAAAGGGGCTTTAAACTGCACTGCTCCAAGGGGCAACAGGCAAGCAGCTAAGATCTGCAGGCAGCAGGGACAGGCTTACGAGTTGAGGGTGTTAGGCTTCAACAGAAATTAAAAGCAGAGTTACCTTGCCCTCCATGCAGATTATATAGGTAAGGCATCCAGAACTGAAAATCTTGCATCAATGTTTCCATCTTATTTTTCTCTGAAGCATATATCCACTCCATATTTACATACATACACACACACACACCATATATATACATATATATATATATACTTGAAAAAGAAATGCAACAAAAATATAACATGGACAAATGCTGAGCCCACATTCACTGATTCCAAGCTGGATAACAAGGGAGCATCCTCCGAGTCACTCATTTTGCCTCACACAGGAATTCATTCCCTACAACAATTGCTACAAATTGTCCCAGGAACAGAAGGAATAATTCACCGGCAGTGAGAAGGCGTCTTGGCAAGATGCTTTTCACAATGAATAGCAATGTCCACAGAAGCAAATATCATTCAAATACAGTAAAAGTCTCAATTTCTATCTCCAAATACACTCTTATTTGAAACTAAATGCTTCAAGAGAGTAATGTCTTCTGCTGGTTTGCGTACAAACTGTCCCACTAGCAAGGTCACCAGGTTCATATTGCAGTTATTCAAGTTAATCCTTTACTATGTAAATCTCCATCCAGATGCATTTCTACAAGTTAAGATTCTTCCAGGGTAGCTTACCTAAATTGAGAAATCCTTTTAGGACAGATATCAGTGCAAATTCCATTCTAACAAATTCAACACCATTACTTTTGTTTTTTGTTTTTCTTCTTTTAAACTGGTGCACAAACACAGCCCAAACAAGGCAAAGCAGCTGACATTTATATATAAAAATACTAAACAGTTCTGAAATACAGCAGCTTTACCTTGGTGGGGATCCGAGATGTTAGAAGAAATGCCCGACATGATGCCAATACCTGTTGGAAAAAGAAAGAGCATAACTGGTAAGACACATTTTGTATATGTATATTAAAGATTCCGCTCAAGGAAAAATCCTAGGAGTATGTTGCATCCTGAAACCAGAGAGAAAGAGCCTCTAGGAAGGCTACAGCCACTTCCCTTTGCTGTCAGTTGGACTCTTGCCACGTACACTGAAGAACGTAACCTTGATCCGGCAGGGCAGGATGAACAGACTGCTGTAGCATGTCAGCTGGAAGTGCAGTGTTTGCAATGCCATCTCACTGGGAGATATTTACTTACACAGTCTCTCATGAGAATCTAATAGCACTCTCAGTGGCATTTTAAAGAGCAGGAAGGATAAAAATTCCAAGCAGGAACATGGTGTATATACTTTAGTGGAATAAAAATATGCGAGGTAAACATGATATTATTAGCAACGTTCAGGAATACGAACAAACATTCCCTTTTGGATAAACTCAGCACGTTTCTGCAATAACAGTGCAAGATTTCTCACTGGCATCAATAGGACAGAATTTCTTCTCTGGCAGGGGTGAAAGAAAAAAAAAATGTGATTAGATTTAATGAGAACAGTGACCATGGGGAGAAAACACAATGAAACCAAAATATTATGGACGTTTTTGCCAATCCAAACACAACGCTGCACAGAAGTCATGCTTCCGTTCCCAGAAGCGCGTCCCACTCACGGACCATAAGCTGTGCAAAACGCAGTGAATCACTTGGCAAAACAACAGCGCTGCTCCTGATTTACCTGTCCTCACAATTAGTTATGAATTTGGCCACATTTTTTGCAGACAAAAACCCGAAGCCAACCTAAAAATCAAATAACTGGATCAAAATCCCCCTGCAAGGGCCGAGCTTCATACAGGACCAGGACCTCCTAAATCCTGTTCTGCTGGATGGGTGCTTATCTTCAGATGAGTAGCTTAACCCAAAACATATTCCCCAAGCAGCAGGAGAAGGAGCCTGGGAAAGGAACGCTGCCTCCAGGCCCCAGCACCCCCGCGCTTGCTCCTGAGGCTCACTGAAAATACAGGTTCTCCGTCACTCCTTTCAGGGCTGTCATCCAGCAGCACCTTCACAAACCAGCAAGCACAGGGCCAGGAAAATGGGGGAAGGCTCCCCATATTTACCCAGCATCAGCGAGATCAGTAACATTCATATTTACGCTGCAGCGGGACAGCTGGTTACAGCAAAACCAGGCCACGGGCCTGTGGTAAAACCTGCGCCCGCATTTATGGGTTCCAGCTGCCTCGCGAGCACACAGCAGGGTCTCCTCAATGGGATTATGACGGAGCAGTCCCTATAGCAGAGGCCAGTGCAAACCACGTGTCTCAGGAAGCTGGCACAGGAGGGCGCTGGGAAAGGCTGTTCCTGCAGAGCCAGGTCAGGGCATCAGCGGGTGTCAGACACATGGAGGCTCCCTGTCTTGCTGAAGCCCACGCAGGTGAAGGACCTGCGTACCTTGAGAAGACACATTCACACACAGGAGAGAGCAACTGCCAGAAGATAAACCCTGTGCCTCCAGCAGCGCAAGAAAATTGTGCATAAAAGCCTGGGCTCTCTAACCCAATAAAATTTTATTTCCACAGATTTCACCACCGAGTCTGTCATAGCCAAAGAGGAGCATGACTTTTACACAAAGTTAAGTGAAGACAAGGCCAACTGTTGCTCCATGGTGAAACTTCCATCTTGACAACTATGGGTTGAGATCCTCCCCTGGCAAGGGCAGCCTTGACCAAGAGCAGGGCTGGCATTTACCACACTTCTAACTGCTACCGAACATGAATATATGTCCTGATCTGTGACAGGATCCGCTTTAGTCCACTGCTCCCTCGTGTTTTTGCAATCCCATCGAAATTACACGCGACGCCTGCACGTTAGGGTCAACCTTCTTGCCCATGTCCAGCAAGGCGGGAGCCACTTCCCGGGGTGACCGCAGACGTGTTTGATGGGCACAGACCACTGACAGTTCGCAGTGCCCTTGGCCTCGATGGGGCCCAGCATGTCAACACGCAAGGGCAGCTTTTGGTCCCCACCCCTCGGGGAAGGGGCCGCTGCACGGGCACTGTTACTCGCACGAGCAGCTCCCACTTTTACCCACGTTTGCCAGCCAGGAGGTCTGTAGGTGACCGGAGTGTAGGGAGGAGGAGGGAAGTAGATGCGTTGGGACCAGCATTACCTGGCGCACGCAACCTGGCTGCGGCTCTTGCACCAAGCAGGGTTACCACCCAGATGCCAAATGACCCCTACCCACACACAAATACCAGAATTAACAATTTCTTCATGTTTTTATAAGCTTAAATTGCCTAATTCTTTGTAAGCTACTCACAGTGTAAATGAGACAAGTTAAGATTTGAATATTAATTTGGAAACGTTCATCAAAAAACATTCCCTGGAAGTTATTTCTGCCAAGAGTGATCGCCTACAAGGTCATCATCTGTTTACCAGAATATATAATTTGCTCTGGTAAATAAGATTCATTTGAACACAGATTCACAGGGAGGATATCAACAGAACATAAATATACAGATGCATTTTGTGATTTATTGTCAACTTTTAGTCCTACTGCCCACTTTAGCACTCAGAGCTGTAAACAGAGCTAATGCAGCTCAAGTAACTCAGTCAGTCTTGGAAAGATCACTAGAGCAACATCCTTCTAGCCTACTTACCTCCCTTGCCAAGAGGCCACATCAACTCGAGCCACCTAATCTACTCCCAAAGTGCTTTCAAATTCACAAGCAAATTAAAACAATTCCTTTACAACTCACTACCCTTTTGAAAAAGCCCAGCACCAAAGAGCTCTGTGAAACAGTGACAGCACACAGCTCCGCAAGGAAAGGAAACAAAAGGAGGCAATGCCAGCACTGCCCAGGAAGCACTGGCCAAGCTGGGAACAGGACGTTCGCGCCATTCATGGGGACACACGTTCCCAGTCGTCCCCATGCCAGGATATGGACACGGTTACGCATTAGCCAAATCTTTTCCCTTGTTGCCACTGAAATCCTAACAAAAATTAGTACTTTCTGAATCAAATATAGTAGTTTCACATCTTAAGATACATTCCTGGGTCCCTTCCTTCCAATGTGAGTTTCTCTCCCCAAACTTTTGCTCTTCTGTCATCTCAAACTCCTTGGGCTTATTCCATTACAATGTGCCTGAAAGAAGCTTTCTTACTCGAGTATCCAACACTTCAAAAATTTCTTGTAGTTCAGAAGACAGTCCCCTTTCTTTATAAACACCTTAGCTATCCTATATAACTTACTATCCTTTTGTTTTCCTGTTTTTTTTCCAATTTCCATGATTTCTCTTGTAAGCTTTTCATTACTACTACCGGCTCAATAGCTAATGTATCCATACTAATGGATTGCAGATACTTGTGAGGCAGAGCAGCGATGCTAATACTTTTTGTTTTGTTAAAATATGGACAAATCAATACATGTTAGACCACAGAGGCTCTTCCAGCCCCCACAGGACTGACTGTTCATTTCCCGTGCTGCAAGTCTGACTTTGCAAATGCCTCCATCCCGGAGCAGTCGGAATTCGATTAGCTAAAAGGCACTTCCCAGGGCTGTGCTGGGGGTATTAGCCTTGGTTTGCGAGAGAGTGTCTGTGCTGAAAGCACGGAGGCTTCTGTGCAGAGAGGCTGGCTGATATCCTGGAGGTCAGTTTGGAGGTTAATCAGCAGTGGCGCAGTACGAGCGCGCACGATACTGCTCAAGCTGTGTCATTTGGCAGCGCCCTGGGCTCCTGTGCAGAGCCCAAGCTCCAGCCCAGCTGCTCGGCTCAGCACGGACCCCAGGGCTCTCGGCACCGGAACCACTCCAAGCTGTCCAAGGTTCGATCCAACTCTGATCGCTTGGTGGTGGTAGCTTCTTTAAAAGTGTCACCAATGACCAAAGCAGTGACAAACCTGACTCACTGTTACTCCAAAACCCACTTTACGTATCCACCAGCACTGCAGCAGCTTCCCCAGCCTGGGAAGACCCTTTGGGAACAGGTGATGCCCTTTCACTTCTAGGCACCCCCACACTGCAACATTTGGATTTCTCCCTTCCCTGGCCAAAGAGAGCCAAGCTGCACATTCCCACACAGCCTTGCTCAGGCTGTCGGTGTCCGTGGGGCTGGTCGGACACGCTCACCCTGCGGCAGACCCTTGTGGGTAAGGAAAGGTGCTGACCGGGTCAGCGCAGCTTCCTGCTGCCCAAGGGGGATGGAAGCTCCAAGGGCAGGGAGGGCCTTTGCTGCCTGCTCGAGGGACTGCACAAGAGGGGTTACGCTCTGTCCCGTCACATCTGGGGCAAGAAATGTCTCACTGGCAAAGGCCGGGTCCTCTGCCCTTTTACAGGAAACTTGGGCCTGCGTTTGCCTTCTCATCACTCTACTCTCCCTGTCACTTTTAAAAAATACCCCAAGATCTTTCCTGAAGAAAGACACCATCCTTAGCAAGGGTCCCCTCTCTGAGCTGCAGGTGAGAACCTGCCACTCGCTCTGCCGTGCTGCAGACACCCTGTACAGAGCACAGATTCCCACGGCTCTTCATCACCGCAGCTGAGTTATTAAAAACCCAGGTCTGATCCACTGCCTGTTAGGGCCCATCACTTTCCTCCTGTCCATATATTCTGGGTGGGAACAAAGCACAGATGTGGCAGAGAACTTTTAGTGGAAATGGGGGTTTTGCAAAAAGAGTGAGGTCAGGTCAGAAGCGAGGATAAGAAACCCTCACGTTTCAAGTCAAGAGAAGCGCATTTGGCAGCAAGGTGGCGGCCCGGGCAGGGCCCGCCACGAGATGGCACAGCGGAGCGCGGCGCGGAGCACGGAGCGCGCCCGTGCAGCACACATCCCACACATCCCACACAACCCACACAAGCCACACGTGCAGCAGGGCGCCGGGGAGCCGGCCCAAGGAGCAGCACGCTCGCGCGCAGCTCAAAAGGTGACTCACGTATTTCTCTTTATTGTTTCTTTAAAAGGTTCTTTCGTATCTTCCTTTCAGTCAAGTTATAGAAGGTGCTTTTAACAGAAATGCTTACTTAGCTATCAGAGACATCTTCTGATACTTCAGAGGCAACAAGGAAGAAATCTTCCCTGAAGAGATAGTTCAGAAGTATCCTCTTTTTAAGACTGATGGAAAATAAGGCACAGATACACCAAGATATTTCCTTAAAACAAAAAAAAGGCAAATGAACAACTGGCAAAGCCCAGAATAGAAGGCAGAGTAAATGGCTCCAGATCCCGAATGAGTAACAGAGGAAATGGTGCAGTCTGGAGATTTATCAGCCACATTAAATAAAATTAAAACAGCCAATTAAAACAAAAACTCCTTTCCTCAGCGAGGTTGTTGGTTACAGCCAGAACAGCTACAGCAATTGCTACTATTTCCTTTAGACAGCGCCCTAGCCCTGAGAACTATTTGCAAAGGTCCCATCAGTTAAATTGTGCTCCTTGAACCCATGGAGCACACAAATACACACACCTCCTATGGCTTTGGCTGTGATGTGTCAATGAGCCGCCTGCTCCTACAAGGACGAGGATTTGGCGGGTGAGGACCCGGAGGCTCCATATGGGCCCGGCACCATCACCAGCAGGAGCGGGAGCCGCGGGCACCACAGCCGGGAGCCCCTGTGCCCCTGGAAGCGGCCAGCAGTGCCCTCACTGGCCAGCAGGGCACACTGGGGAGCCCCCAATCCCGCCGTTTCATTTACGCTCCAGAATTTCCTGTCCTATCCTATCACGGTTACTCACTTGGGAGCTGCTTGTGCCAGGGCTGCCATGTGCTGAGGGTGCTCGCAGAGCTTCCTTGTCCCTCCAGCCAATGGCCACGACTCCGGCCTGTGTGACACTGGGAGGCAGCTCCAGCGCTCAGTGCTCAAGCCTAGGCCACCCCTGTGAGACCTCAAGCTTCCTCGCCATTCCCGTCACCACTGCACAATTCCCACCACGGAGAAACTACTGCTGTAGCTCTGTGCTCTGCTCTCCTCTCCACCAGGAGACCCAACGGCCGTGTGGTTTAAGCCTGCTCTGAGTCACAAAAAGAGAAACTGGAGAGGAATGGTGTTTCCTGACACCAGTGTCCTCACTGCTGCCATTGCACCTAATGTGGGCTGGAGGGGATCAGATGGCACTGGATATGTTACATTTTTGTAATGTATACAGCACTTTCTCAATTGCTGCATGCAATAACAGAGTTTTCCTCCCCATCTCTCTTATGGAATCAGCTCGCTTCCTCTCACCTCCATCTACAGACTTGACACGAGAGGCTCCTGCCTTGTGCAGCGCTGCCCGATGCCGTGGTGCAAGGCACTGCGCCAGAACCAACCTCCCCCGTACTCTGGTCCTTCGTGACATCCCAGCACACAGCTAACTGACAGATGGAAAACATTCAGTTCACTCGTAATTCAACAGGCCCTTGACTCCAGCACCTTTCGTGCAACAGTTCTTCATGCTCTCATACTACTTTTCATCATCATAAAAACAGCATACAGACACTCTCCATGAAAACCCTAGCACTACCCATCCCTGGTGTCAGAAGCAAGTTTCCTTGGGCACTTTTGAGCACCTGAACCCTTTCGGCGCAAGTCCCTGAAGATGCAAGGGGCTGAGCAATACAGGCCACGTGCCCACCTTCCTCCTGCTCCCCTGCGCTGCGGCCAGCGCACGAACCTGGAGGCAGCTGGCGGGGCTGCCTGTGACGCTGTCTCCACGCAGAGGCAGCTGGAAATAGATTCTGCCACTGCAGTACTTTTATTCTTCTTTAATTTCAGCATTTTAGAAACGCCAGATTAAATGTTTTGCAAACAGCGTTACTTGGTGACAGCGTTGCTGCCTTCGTACATATGCCACGTGCAACCGTAATGTGGAATTTTTAAAGACCAGAGAACAAAAGAAAAGCTTCAGGGACAAGAGAAATACAGTTTGATCCATAATGCAAATATTTTATTACAAAAATACAATCTTCTATAACCACTTGTACTTGCTATTAGTTATCAACAACTACATGAAGATTCAATTAGTAAAGTGCACTTGCACTTAGCTCCACTTCACATTAAAATCTAATTCAGACTGTAAACTATTCTTCAGATTGTAAGCTACATTTCCCATTTCCCCAAAACAAAGCAAATAAACAAGGCACAGCAATTTTACTCAATGCCTGTTGCTATAAACCACACACTCACTAATCTTAATCTTGGACAGCATCCAGAGTTAAGGGCCAGTGAGAGATGACAGTTTAATAATCCAGCAGAATTAAACCTCTTTTTCCGCCCGCCTTCTCCATGGCACAGGCATGTGAAATGCAAAACCACACTAATGGGTGAAGGGCTGTGAAACAGCCCAGCAAGGCAGCTTGCCCAAGCAGCCAGTGCCACAGGGCCGGAGGAAATTCCTTATAGCTCATGAGCAGCCTTCAATAGGAGGGACCTTCCCCTTCTTTCTAGATTAGAAGCACTCAATGAAATCCTCATCTGACTGCTCTTCTTTACAGGACTCTTTTTCCACAGGTCTCTCTCAACATACACTCCCGCTGTAGCTTTACCTGCGTGAACCAAGGCTGCCACGTGCCGGCCCTCCTTGCTCTCACCCACGCACTCTTGCACATCCCTACCCTCCACTTGCAGTCCTGTGATGGGGCAGGGAGCCAGTCCAACCAGTTGGTTGCACTGAAGGTTAATGCTTTCTTCTGGGGGGGTTTGATGCCCACTAACTCAGCCCCTGCAGTCAGAGCTCCCCCAGGCCAGAACAGTACCAGCAGTGACACAAAGTTAGGAGCGAGTCTAGGAAGCTGAGGATGCAACTGAACAGCCCCCATCTACGTGAGTTCAAACGGACAGGGAGTCCAGTTCCTCCCTTCCTGTGGAAATCCCCGGCAGTTGCCCAAGGCACACTGGATCTGGCGCTCGGGGAGGGCTACTGCAGCTGAGCCAGGTCCGCAGCCAGCCAGACGGACGCGCTTTGTTCCTCCCCAGGCCTAAGCCTCCACAGCAGGCACCATCCCCAGCGCCATAACCCTCACACGGTTGCACAGAGACACATTCCTCACTGGAGAGCTGGGACCATCTTCCGGCCTAAGGTGGAGATTTGTATGTGGGGCCATTTCCACTAAATCTGCACCTCTGCGTCACTTGAGCAGCCCAGCTGCACCCACTCAACTCTTCAAGCCTACTTCTGCTCCTCTGCAGAACCCTCTTCCATCTCTGTTTTATGGGAAATACACAGTGTTGGAATCAAAATGGTTGTGACAGCCACACCACGCTCAGTCACTTGGAGCATGCTGGCCTCCTTCCCCTTTCAAATCTTTATCCTTTTAATTTTGTTCTCTTTAGTGCATCAGCCTTTCTAGCACTACCCACCAATCCTTCCCTGCACCAGACACTTGGTCATTTGTAGGGATCTTCCACAATCCAACCCCCAAAGCATGGATTTTTTTTTTTTTTGTAGGGATCTTCCACAATCCAACCCCCAAAGCATGGATTTTTTTTTTTTTTTGTAGAACTGTTTTTTGAGAAAAATTGCAGGTTTTCTTTTTCTTTTAGCTATTTTATTCCTAGCGCAACATATTTTCCCTTTGCAAAGGGATCAAACACTTTGATCTTCCACAACTGATAAGAGAACTAACTACTCCTTCTCTCCTTCCTTATGACATCAGAACTAGAAGGGACCTTCTTTTTCCTGCCTTGCTTCCTGTCCAATTACCCATGTTGAGCACCCATCCAGCAGCCTGGCTGCTGAGTAGCCAACCCTTCCCATGGCAAACACGCCGAACGTTGCTCGCAGACCCAGCAGGCCTAACACGAACAAGAACCCAATGCCTCACGTAGGCCAACCTTGTCACCCCGGTGCAGACAGGACAGATTCCTTTCCTCCTTAAGCAATTCTGCATCAGGCAGGAAAATCCCCATTCCTGCTCCTTTTACCTGCTCCTGCTCTGTGGGAGAATTTTTTTAGCAGGAAACTTGGAAGGGGCTCCAGTTCTGGGCACTGAAGCGATGACACAGGTGACTGCCTTGGTCTCCTGGCCAGATGGAAATTCAGGAACTGCCACATTCCAGCAGAGCAACTTGGCCTCCAATGCTCTGCAAAAAATATTTGCAGTTTCAACCACCCACTCGCAATACCTATAATACCTTGTCTGCCTGAAAAGTACAGGCAGCCCAAATTGGGGAGAAACAGCTAAGTAACTGTACTCAATGGTTTATTATTATAGGTATTCCTTTTTAGAAGTTACTTGTTGGCAAGTATTTACTGATGATCATTGTTTTAAATGAATATACTCATGTTCAAAGGAAGAGCTATTTTAACACTTTTTGGGTTTGTGAGGATTCTTCTTCAAGTGCACCACACTAATATTACCTGTTTTACTTATACAGCTTCTGGCACTGCATGCTAACCCGAAAAAATGCTTGCAATAACATATTATTCCTATTTAAGGAAGAACATCAGTTTCCCACAGCCAAATGGAGATTACATTTTCAAAACAAATATAAATACCATTTCTGCCATTTTTTTTGAAAATGTATATATGTTTGTTACCAAGTTCTCAGAAAATACTCAGCTCTGCTAGCTATGTGGAAGACCCTGGTATTTTTAAGGCACCTTTGCCTTTGCAAGAAGGGAGGAAAAAGAAAAAAACAAAACCTTCTAATGTAAGCGCACAAGTCTCAGCCCTTGGCAAGCTGTTTCTCCGAGCACCTTCGCGTGCAAATCCCGGTGTTCTCAGCACGGAGCCACACACTCGGTGCTTTTTCATCAACGCTCATTTCAAAACGGCAGCACAAGAGCCCCAAACAGAGGCATTCATTTTAAAAGGTGATTTCACTTAACTTGCAGTAGTAAGACCACTGGCACAGTTTGCCAGTGTGGACTGGAAACGCATCAAGCTAACAGGATCCTGCTGGGCTTCATCGTTTCATCTCAACTCACAACTCTCAAGCTTTTCCACTTGCAGACCCTTAGGATTTTTCCCCGCAGGGGTACCAGGTGCCAGGGACTGACCACAAAACAGCTCAGTCTCTGCAGGCTACCGGCCCCGAGCAGCTCTGGCAAGCCCGAGGCGGGGAGGCGCACGGGCCAGGGCTCGCACGGTGCAGCGCGCTCACCTGGCACCAGCAGCAGCCGCAGGCACCGACCGGGCCCTCCTCGTCTCCAGGAAAGTACGTGCCTTGCTTTGGGCTCAAGACAGGGGCTCCCTGAGAGAAACTACTTCAAAACCACCACAAAATCCTAGAAGGCACCAGCCCGCTACAGAAAGACCCTTAAACACAGTTTTAACCCCACTTATCACCATCATATCTTCGTGACAATGCAGATGAGACAGGAGCATGCTGCAGCCATCCTGGACCATACCAAACAAGCATTGCTGTTATTTCCTTCTTTAAGTTGTGGTTTCTTTGATTTTTAATGTGGGTCAAAACAGCTTACTTTACGACAAAACCAAAACCAAATGTTGGTAACAATATTTCACAATGACATCGAAGTGCCTCCCTTCAAAAACCTACTACAATCATCTCAGTGTACAGCCCAGGCTCCATGGAGTTGCTACAGTTGCCTTTCCTCTGTGCAGTTTAATTTCAGGTGGGATTTGAATACTTAGTGTAGGTAGTGCAAGATCTCACAGGCAAAGAGAAGTTCATTACAGTTAATCTACACCTAGAGTAGATATGACCGTGATTATCAGATGCCCTGCATCTTCCTCAGACTCATGGTTTCATTTGGACCACCACTGGCATGGAAATCCAGAAGAAATGCCCCAAATCCTCAAAATTTCACTCATTTTTTTCATCCAAATGGAAATAAATTACATATCCAGGTCAACCTGGATATGTAATGCACATAGCTGCACATAGCTGCACATAGCTGCACATAGCTGCACATAGCTGCAGGGACTGAGGAAAGGGGTTCTACAAGGTGCTACACTGTGCCAAGTCAGGCTCTTCTGGTTTAAAAGCTGTGAGCACCACACTGCCTAGGAAGTGAGCCCTAGTTTACCATGGGGTGAAATTGCCCCCGTCCCATGTGTGTGTTTCAATCCTAGCACACTCAGTTCTTACCCTACCAAATGCACAGCCTGCCCTGCTGCCTACAGCTGCTTCGGTGCTGCTGACACCAGGTTTCTGCACGGGGCTTTGCCCCTCTGTGCTCATGCCTGCAGCTTGCAAAGCGCCTAACTGGCAGATCTAGGGCAGTTTTTTAGGGAAACGCCAGGAAAAGTGGCAAATGAGACAAAAGAACAGCTCTGCGGGGAAAAAACAACGACCAACAGTGACAACATACAAGGTGGTGAGGAAGTTTCTTTCCAGGTCATTTTTAATGGGGAATGTTTTACTCGCCCCTCTGTGTGCACTGTCCTGACGTTACAAACACGCTCCTTCGCGGTGCCCAACCTGCAGGCAGCTGCAGAACCCACCAGCGAGCCGGTGCTCTTAGTTCAGAGTATTGCACCTTGCAAGGCAAATACTGCTTCCCTAACGAAGTATTCGCTCAAATATTATTTGCTCTGCTTCTTTGTAATAACTAAATTCAGGACGATTACAAATACATTGTAAGCAACAATCTTAAAATAACAACGTAAACCTAATGCACTCTCTTATAAAGAAATCTTCAACCAAATGAAGCTCCCTGGGAAGTGCAATGGAAAGGGCTTCACAGTTTAAAAGCTACTATCCTTAAGAACAAAAAATGAAACCATTCATATGGGTTAATAAACAAAATGGTGTCTCAGCAGCCCAGGAAAGTGGTACATTCCTGATACAGCTTCCAAATGTAATTACTTTCACCAAAATAAAGGTCAGTAAAACAATGTCTCGCCGGTTATTTCACTTTTTAAGGAGAACCTTCACCAAGGAGACTGACAAGTTCAGGCTTCCATGCTTTGTTTCATCTTTTTTTCATCATTCATCTAATTGCCACTTTTTTGCTTTTCTGAACATTCTCAAGAAGATAAAACTCCAAACACATAAAACAACCTTAGCTCTAAGGTTTACTTTAGGAAGGACCAGATATAACACAGGTATTTTCACTATAGGAAAGCGCAGAAACGGGACAGCAGTACAACTAAGGATTTAGTGACACGAGGCAGCTGGATGATCTGGACTCATTCTGCAATTTAGGAGCAGAGACCCAGCCCTGGCATCCTCCACTCTGGCAGTCACCACGTAGTAGCTCTCCCGCAAGCTCTGTAGCAGACACCGGCTTCGTGTGGAGATGCCTCTGCTAATAAACCTGCCAAAGCTCCTGGCAACCACGTTCCAAGGGCAGGAGCACGGGAGCCATGGAAGGCCCTGAGGGACAAACAGGCACCGGAAGCCATGGGACAGCGGGCAGCAGAGTACCAAGCCCTCGCAGGAGGGTTCGCTTGTTTAAGCTCTGCTCTGGAACCATCAGCTCCATTTGACAGGACTGACCAAAAAAAGGACAAAACACAAACAAACAAAAAAAAACACAAACAAACAAAAAAACCCACAAAGCCTCTTTTTTTTCTCCCTATAACGGGAGAAAATATGAGTTTGTACTTAACATTTCAGTAGTACCAGCCTGAAATCTAGCTCTCTAGACACTGTACTACCACACAGCATTCATTCTTTAGCAGACAGTTGCCTCTTATCTTAATTTACCAGGTAGCTGTTCATAGTATCCCTAGGTTGAACTATGTTATTCAATTCAAGATTGAACTTGAATGCAGAAATTAATACCTATCGTGTCGGTCCTTGCCCATTCTTCACTAAAAGGAAGCAACTCAAGACATGTTCACTGCTCATTACTACATCCTCTGTTTAACCAAAGAGCTTCAGCGGTAACTTAAGGACTAACATCATTCTGTCAGAACGGAAGCAAAAATATACAGTAAAAATACTATTAACAGAACAGACAAGGAGATGTTCAACTCCTTTAAGTGCCAAGGCTTCTGTACTGTTCAGAGCAACTTGTGCAAGATCCAAAGAATCCTTTCCCCCTTTGCTACTACATTTCATTTCACTAAGTGCACGGCTTCTAAACCTAAGGAAAGAAACAGCACGATACGTAGTGGATGCTGATGGTAATTTACAGAACTAAAAAGCAAACTCAGGAAATCTCAATGAAGCAAAGAAGCAAGTTAGCTGTAAAATCACTTTCTACTTTGGGCAGTTTAATATGGTAATGCCTTATGGTGTTTTTTTTTTTCCAAAAACATATAACTGGAAAATATTATGCTTGGCTATTCTCCCACAAAGTTTGCTTTGCTTGCACATTAAAAAGCAGAGGTCGCCTATATTCTAACGTCTGCACATGTGCAGAAGACATTGTGCCTACTTAAGGGCAAAAGAGGAAAACAAAATGAGAAGCATAGATTAATAATTTATCTGGTGAAACAGAAAAGGAAAACAAACAAACCAAAGACCTAATCTAAGCAATAGCAGGAGGAAAACAATTTTTTTTAAGAGATACCTGCATACAAAAATAAGAAATACAGAGCAGGGAGGAATACCCAAAAAGGATGGACACCAACATTCCTCTGCAGGACTTCTTTCATACCAAGCGAGTGTAAAGCACTATCACAGTATTTTTACAATATTAATGCAGCCATAGTCTGTTCACCACGTAAACCCAGGAATGCCTTGCAGATTACAGAAATAAAACTCTTCCTTCAGTAGAGGAGAGCACGCCTGCCTGCATAAAACCCTACACCGTGCCTCAGGGCCTGTCTTGGGTTAGTTGCTGCACTTTGCTGTAGCTACATTCATATTTGTTTTCCTGTGAGAATGATATGGCAAATTAGAGCACTTCTCTCAAGAAATGTATGCAGTAATGAGGTTTTATTAAAATAAAAAACTTTTTGCTCTTTCAGAGTCCCTCAAAAACAAAAGTCCAAGACAGCAATTGAGAAAAAAACACCCCAATGAACGGCAATCTGAAATTAGACCTTTTAAATGTGCTGCTTTTCTGGGAGGCTGAGCTTAGCAGGCCCACAGAGCACTGCTCAGAGTTGCACCACGCCGGCCGCCATGCGCCGGGGTCCCGCTCGTGCTCCCCGCGCACTCCCGGCTGCCCAGGGGAGCATTTCTGCGGCAGAAGGCAGGCCCGAGGGAAGCGAGCCGCGGGGAGCACACGGGCGCTGACCTAAGCAGCAGCAAAGCCCGGTGCTGATGAGCAGGGAAGAGCCGTCCTGCTTCCCACGCGCCTTCCCACAGCCACTGCCTCACCTCTGCCACAAGGATCTTCTCAACTCCCTGGTTCTTTGGTTCGCCGATCCTTGCTCCCAGCAGCAAAGCACAGTTTGCCGCCTGGCCTGGGCTCAGGGCAGGCTCTTCACAGCTCCCAGATTGTCCATCCAGCGCCCTGAGGAATGATCCCAGGAAGGGTCTCATTTCTAGCCGTTGTTTTGCTCCCTGCTTCTCCGCCAGCCGGTTGTGGTGACCACGCGCTCACACAGTGACACCTGAATGGTCCCACGCACATAAGCACGTGCCCCTGTTACCAAATGGGCAAGGAATTATCTTCCTTTATTGCAGAGCAGCTGTACATCAACATGGGTATTAAAAATAAAATTAATAATCCTCTTTGCAGGCAGCAGAGAGAGCCCTGCACAAGTGCAACAGAATAGGTGGTGCCCGGAGTCTGAAACACTAGCGTTCGCCCATGGAACAAGCTGTGCCCTTACATCCCTGCTCACCACTGCGGCTAGGAAGTGGTGCACAAAACAGCTAAGGAAGAGGGTCAGGCATCACTCCCACGTGCCCTCTAGGCAGCTGTCACACTGCAGTGAGCAGCAATTTATCTTCCATCTGCAGCGCAAGCAGCCAGCAGCGGAGCTGCCAGGGAAGCGGCGGCAGCCCACACCCTCACAGCACCAAGCGCCCGTCTTCAACGAGGGCAACAAGGCAACTTGCCACGGGCCCCGCTGCACCCCGACCTGATTACACTGCAGGAGCTGGGAACAAATCCAGTTGATTTGAGGAGCAAAGAAGAGCTGCTCCCCATGAAGAGACGCTTCCCAGAGCGGAGCCGCACGAGCAGCAGCTACGCGTGGCCAAGCTGGACAGCCTGGTGCTGAGCAAAGGCAGCGCAGGGGCAAGGCCGCGCTGCGGTGGAGCGCCCGAGCCAGCGCCACCGCCAACTGTTCGCAGGCAAAGGCTTCCCAGCAGCAAGGACAGGCGAGAACAGGGCTTCCCCCGTCACCGGCACAGCCTCGGCATTAGAACAGCGACTACCACTAGGGAGGAGACTGCATGTTTCGTTATTTTTAGAGCAATCTGTAATTTTGTGGGACTGAGCTGTCCTTCGGTCCCAGCTCACAGCAGGCATGAGGCACTTTCTTTCACCATAAACACAACAAGAAGGTTTTCAATTCTCTGTACACTGAATAGGCTCCCAAATCCCTCTGACGGCCTCTCTGAGGTCACAGCACGAGGCAGGCCTGTGTGGCCTTCCGTTCCTCCCGGCCCTGCGAGCTTCTGGTGAACCCGGGTCCTGCTGCGTGAGGCCAGGCCTCGTTACACAGGTCTTACCGGCCATTTCACACCGCGCCGCCTCACGTGCCCTGTGCTCAGGTGTTCCTGTTGGAGCAGCGGGGTTGGACGAGATGATCTCCAGAGGTCCCTCCAGAGGTCCCCTCAACCATTCTGCAGTTCATCTCCGATTAAGGCTGAAGCCCAACAGCCTTGCCAGTAACCACTGTCCAACTGTGACAAGCTGTAGCTCCTTGTCACCAGCAACTCCACAAGAGGCCAAGGACAAGGGCAGCGGAACAAACCTTGAGCCTCCTGTCATTAACTACTAGGCAACCCCCAACCACTCGGACATCAAACCAGAGCTGGCCATGCTGAGACTTAGCGGGTCCCACAGCATCCAAATCCTCACCCATCCCCACAAATGGCTCGTGGTACACGATCTCCACATGTTGCCTATAGACCTAGTGTCCAAATTACCTTCAGAAGCACTAATGACATGCTCCTTAACCATGACTCACTGCTGAAAATAACAAAAGAAATTACTTTGTGCCTTAAGGAACAACAAACTGCTTCTAGTTGGTGGCCGTGAGTCATGAGTATTTAAGGTTTGTCTGAAATATGACATCTACCAAGCTGAGAACTTCAGGAATGGGCTTGTTTCAAAGTTGCTTGCCCTGGGTCATGTAAGTACTAATTTCCCAGCTTTCAACAGCAAAAATTGAAATACCCCAAGCAAATAGATTAAACACATACATATATACATAAGAAAATTGTCTAAACTATTCAGTTATTTGGTTATTTTGCCACATGCATTAGAGAAAGTTTATTTCAAAACCTTAAGATTAGTAGAAAAAAAATACTTCACAGTAGGGCAGCAATGAATTCTCTTTCCTACAAAAAAAAAAAAGAAAGATGGCTATGGTGTGTCATAAAGAAAGGAAAAATAAAAACAGTAATTGCCTTCTGGACACGTTTTTTGCCTTTGTTATTAGGCTCTTTATCCAGTATTAAGATTAATGTTGTTTTTCATTATTATCACCTTCTAGACACAAGAGAGAATTTTTTTTTCTTTTTTAATACCAACATGTTACACTGAAAATGCATTTATGATTATGGGTGTTTCCACTCTAAGTAACTCTCAGCTGATTCCTGCAGTCATTTTTTCTCTCCATAAATCCAAGCTGTCATAAGGATGGAACCATTAACCCAGAGGCACTGACTAATTCAAGCACCTCTGAGATCTTACACAGCCACAGCTGCATCCGAACCCGACTCTCCCGGACTCTTCACCACGCTGGGAAGCCCCTTTGGCAACGGGCTATCGCATGGATGCAGAGGCGGATCTAGCTTATATCTGTGTTAACGGAGGGCAGCGGAGCCTTCCCTGCTTCTTTGCTCTGCTCCAAAAACAGTAGCTTCAGCAATTGGAAAGGGGTGGGGGTGCTGAAATCCTTCCCGTTGGCACCAAGCAGGAGAAAGAAACCCAGTGGAAAACAGTAAAAGGGCAGAGAAATTGCTGTGCTACGTACCGTAGGAGAAAGCCTAGGAAGACAGGCAAGGAGGGAAGAGTAAGAAGCATCTTCCGCAGCAACAGGAAAGAGCCACCAACAAACGAAAGTAGGGAAACAAACTGAGGTTGGCTCTGCCACTCATCCAGCGTGGCCGCAGTTTGTCAGAATGACCCAAAGCTGCCTTTCAAATATGGGAGTTTCACCGGTTATTTTATGCCGCTCCGCTTCTCCTCACAAAGCGCTTCTCCGGCTGTATTCAGACAAGAACCACGGGGAATCTGCCTTCTCAGGTCCTGCACTTCAACATCGTCACTTCCCAGCTCCTGTCTTCAGCCAGCAAGCCCCGGCTGACCGTCCGCCAGCAGCTCCAACATCATCGGGAACCCGGTTCACCTAGTATGTGATTGCATTTAAAGCGTGGATATATTTCATTGAAAAGGAAAAAGATTTATTCCCAGCAGCACTGAAAACACTTGGGCATGTGGAAAAGTAACAGATGTAGGTATCACGATGAACAAAAACAGTCTGCAGTGCGCTACAAAACAATCCCCTATCTCATGTTCAGCAACCATAGCAGACATAACTGACTCTCTGAAAACACTTATTATTTTTGTGAATGACCTACGTGCAATAGTTTAACCAGCCTCAGTAGATGTTTAGCCAGACCTCTAGTCATCTATAATTGCATTTCACGGAGACTGTTGCAAGCCTGTGTGCACACACAATCAACCTGGGAGTCCTGCCCTTCCAGGGCACGAGCGCTCCTCCTTTCCATCCTCCACACGAGTTGCAGCTTGCTTTTGATGCGCTTCCTCTCTGGCTCCCGCCGCTGACTGCAATGTGACCTCTCCTGCTTATCAGGGTGCTAGCTGAGTGCACCCAATGCTCGGGCACATTCATTTGCTTATGCAGGGGAGGGCACAGACAGAGTGTGTGCGGGGCCTGCAGCAGTAAGGGATCTCTTAAGTCTCAGACCACTTGGAAAAGAAAGCGGGAGCTCACTCCGAAGGCACTCAGCAACGCAGACCTCAAGCAGATATTCCTTTCTGTCATTTTGCTTGGGATTAAAACATACCTTTGCGTGTCTTCTGAATATACAGTCCCTGGAAACATAGCCATTAAGATCAAGAGAATACTGTAAGTTATCCCTTGCGCTACATGTGCTGGAGAGCAAAATGTAAGGATCTTGGTATTTTCATAACCAGCTAAGAACAAACACTGAGCTCATAGGCCAGAACAAATACGAAGCTAGCTGGGTGACTCGTGTGCAAAGAGTTTGCTATTTTGTCATTTCTCCTCTTCCAAATCTGAGAGCTCATCGCACAAAACGTCTACAAATTACTGTAAATCTCCCCATGCGCTCAAAACCAAGCAAACTATGATGAATCCATTTGCCTTAATAAAGAAAAATGGCCAGCTGGCTCCTCAGGACCACAGGCTGGACCACACCATTTTCCAAAGCAGCACCTACTGCAAAAATGCTAACGACTTCACAGAGAAAAGAGCAATATTTTACAGCATGTTTTTGCAGTTCTGGCACTTGGTCCCAGAAAGTCGCTGCGTTTTGGACAAAAAGCAGCACCTCCTGCAAACATTAACTCTTCCAGCTACTTTGTAATGAAAAGGACCCAGTTTCACAGAGGATCTTCACTGTTCTTGGGGTTCAATACTGCCAGGTGTGCCAGGGTTCAGAAGCAGGTAAAATCCAAAACACATTCACTTAATTTGGTCCCAACAGTTCAGGCTGGCTTACTTTCTTTTGTCCACCTCTGGCTAGCAGTGTTTTGCAGCAGACCACGCTTGAGGAATAGAGCAGGGGCAGTAAATGCCAGCAGGGGGGAAGGGGGCAGTGCTGAAGAGCTGAGCAGCGAGGAGAGGGAGGCCACAGAGCAGAACCTCCGAGCCTGGGCCCACGGTGGCCACGCGGCACCCAGGAGCACGGCCCCTGCCAGCCAGGGTGGCACCTGCTCGGAGCCCACAGGCCACCACGTAGGTTCCCGTCCCCACAGAAGTGCTCGGTGGGCACATGGTGCACACGATGGTCCTTCATCCTGCAGTACTTGTGCAGGAGCGTGGTTAGTGAAGGTATCGACCAGCCTAGCAGATGGGGAAATAGGGATATCCGAGAGTGAAGTGAGGTGGGAGAGCAACCCAATAAACACTATCATAATGGGGAAAAAAATATCTCTACAGACAGACTGTTACTTTTTAAAAAACTACAAATCATGTTTTGTTCTAGTGCCTGTACAGTAAAAGCAGAGGGATAACTATAGTTTCAGATAAGTAAGTTTCCAGTAAATCGCAGGAGAAACTCTCCCATGTACTAGGCACAAGGAACTGAGATGAACCAGAAATCAATTCTATTTAAAAAGAATGTATTTTAAGTCTGCCTAGATCAGAATGCACCACCTGCAGCTCTATCTCAGCATATATTTCAAACTGACAAACAGAGAAAGATTTTCTCTGTGTGTCACAGTGAACAGATTTGCAACCTGTGATGGATGGGTTGGGGTGAAGGGCAGGAAGTCTTCTGGTGCACCCAAGTCCTCCTCTCATCTTCACATACAGTCACACATGAGTTTTTTCAGGTGCCTGGAGTCTGGAGAGCTGGAAACACCCTGGATACTCATCCTCACTTTTTCTAAACACTCCAAATTTAGTATCGGAATGAAGTTGCTGCTCCTTCCTTCCCCTTCCCCATGATAAAGAACGTGCTGAAAAGGAGTACACAGAAACCAACCAATCTGCTTGGTTTGACAAAAATCAACCAATCTGAACATGAGCTACATTCAGGAGACAAAAATAGAAAGCTTTCGTCTTGCATTATAAAGCACTCCACCACACAGCACAAGAAGCTAAAGCTTGAGGCAACTATAGGTTCAAACACACCTTAAAACGTGAGCAAGGCTTCCCTCTCCTGCGCTGTGGAAGTTGGTTGGTGAGGACCAAAAGAAACACTAAGCAAGCAATCCTCTCCAAGAGAAATGGAAAGCCCCAGGGCGAAGCAATTGTTTAAGCAACAGCATCATGCAGAACATTTGAATCTGTAGCAGAAATGATGCTCTTTGCTTTGGGAATTCTTATGATGCTAAAACTGTTAATTTGTAAAGATATAAACTCTGAAAATGTTGTTGGGTTTTTTTGTGTGTGTGTGTGTTTTTTTTTTTTGTGATTCTAAAATATAGTCCTGGCCCAGTCAGAAATCAGGAGGGGAAGGGAAGAGGAAAAAAAATCACCCATTGCTAGAGACCTGATGTTTACCAAGGTTCAAAAAAACCTTTTTCTGTCAAAGCTTCTCTGCCTCCCTCTGAAAACAGCAGCCTGAATTTCATGGTATACGTATCTGCTTTCTACGAGTCGGAGAGGATGGAAAGAAGAAAGTGAGGGACAGAGAGAAGGAAATGTGGTTTAGTTGGCTGTAGGGAAACAAGAGCACTAAAAGAACAACCCTCTAGGTATTTCTTTTCTTTGTAGGGGCTTTACTTTGCTACCTGCTCTGCCCTACACTGCAGTTTCCCCAGTGAAACCAGAGACCACCCCCACGAGCAGGGGAAACAAATCCTGTCCATGGGGCTGACGGGGCTTGCACGGGCCTGGGACAAAGGCTGCGATGGAAACCACGGGAACGGATTTAAACGGCACCCAAGTGAGCCTGGCTCTTTCCCCCATTCACACCTCACACCGGCATCGCTGCGCACACTGCGCACGCGCAGCGCGGGAGGAGAGAACCTGCCCGGCACAATCCCGCCAGGGCTTCCGCCTCGTGTCCTGGGAAGCGGTTTGACTGTCCATGGACACGCAGCTCAGTGCCCGCGCCACGCGGCCCTCCTCACGGGGGATGAGCAGGGGCCGCAGCGGCCCCCTCCTGCGGGGTGACTCCGGGCAGGCAGGGCCAGTGCTGAGAAAGGAAGTACTGCGACTTCAGGGCAACCTGGAGGAGAACATGGAGCAGCACTCAGGCACAGAAAGGGTGAGGGAATAAACACAGAAATTTAAAAAAAAAAGTAAAAAGAGAGGAAATCAACTCAGTTTTAGACTTTTCTACAGAATTACTTACTTCTAAGCATTCCCGTTCTTACTTTTAAACCATGAAATGAAGCAATTTCACTTGTGCCTTCCTCACATGTGCAGAATATATGACATCGACATGTTGTACAGACTACTCCCAGCAGTCTGCAAGTTGAATTATTTCTCTTAACTTACACTCCAGGGAATCGGAGATGCCTAACGAGGCAGAGAACATGGGGAAAGAAGCAAAACTCGAGCAGCTTAATGCACTTAAACTAGAAACATTCAATAATCCCCATCTGCGGATTCTTAAAGACCTGGCAAATGAAATTGCAGGGCTAGGTGCAAAGGCTTTAATGAAACTATTAAGTACAGGGTCATATTATACAATAAACACTGTACCTCGATTAAAGAAAATTAAGATGGAGGAAATAGAAAACAACCCCCACCAACCCAGGAAGCTCATAAAAATCACCTCAGCAGCTTTGGAGCACATTGTAGGAGGAGGTGTAATTAAAGACAGGTTAATGGAAAACAGAATGAAAGGCAAGGTGATTTTGCTGGGGGAAAAAACAGAAGTCACATCAGAGCAATATGACATTCTTTTTCAAACCTAGTAACTTATTTTCTAGTCCAGGGAAATTTGTTAATCTCAATACACCTGGAAGGCAGGCAGGAAGCTTGCTATGAGGGACACAGAATCTGCTTACACCAAGGCTGCTAGAGAAGTGAGTTCTTCATCTAGCAGACTGTCACAGAAATTACCAGTGTATCCTCAGGATTAAGTCTAAAGGTCTCAGCACTAAATGGTCAAGGGGAGAGACATGATACTAAGAAGAACTCAGTATATTTACATTGTGAAAGGATGATGAGTTGCTCCTATTTATCCCAAAACTCTTGAAAAAGCGAAGAGCTATTTCATTTTACAGTGATTTAAGTTGGCACCAGAACAAGTACGGCTAAGCTGAGCATGACTACATTTATGCTGAAAATTATAAGATTCCTAACCACCCAACATGCAAGACTGACACAGTCATTAGGTGGGAGCATGGAAGGCAGGAACCCTAAATGTGGAGCTTGGTTGAGGCATTAATGTACGAGAAGCATCACTTGCAAAGACGTGGAGGGAACAACTTCTTTGGCAATAAGGCACGTGTTCTCTACAACGGGGCAGAGCCAAAAGGACAAGTAGCCACAGTCCCCCTAAACCTGTATATGGCTGAAATGTGGCAATTGGAGACCTGAGAAAAAGGACTTCACACTCCAAATGAATACATTTTACTATCTAGAAGACTCCTGGTCTACATGGGGATACCCACTACCAAAGAGCATTTAGACCAAACCTAATGACAGATTTAATAAAAGCTCCTGGGAAGCCTGAATTCTCCTGTAAAGCCAGACCCAGACGCCACCATATTACTATAAGACCTGTACTTATCATTCCAAACCTTTTTATACTTCTAGAGAGTTGTCTTTTTTTTTCCCAACTAGTCAGAGAAAAATCAGGTGGAATTTAGGCTGTTAAATTCTCATGCTGTTCTTCTACAAACTTGTAATTCTGCAGGTTTGCAGTGATATTGAAATGTAGCCAGGCTCAGCTTGACGCAGGTAGGTCCAGTAGTACATTCAGTTCTCACAGACTCTGCCTTTAAGTCTGCAAAATTCATGGGAAACTATTAGCCGAAACAAAAAGCCAAACCTTTTACATTCCAATTCAAACACACAAGAATGTTCCCTCTAATGCATTTCATTGGGAAGACGGAGAAAAGCAGATACAACAAGAGGAAAAAGATGTAGTAAGCACCATGGCTAGCAAAAAACACCCACCCACAAGCACTGGCTTCAGAATAGCTCAATATGCAAGGGCCACAGAAGCAGCTGCCAAGTAAGATGTGAGCAGTAAGAGAGGCGAGTCAGCAACAACAAAAACTGCAAACAGTTGCTCAGCTGACAAAGAAACAAAATATTCTTCAAATGAGTCAGAAAATCTGATCTCCTTCCTATAGTCTACAATCTTGCAGTGTGCTTCCCCCATACCAAAAGGGAAGGGAGGGAGCTGACTCCTGCCTTGTTTTCCCAGTGCAATCCACAGCTACAGCTGCATGGTGCGACACAGAGAGCCCGGCAAAGGGGACCTATCCTGGGGTCGTGGGAGCAGCGGCAGCTTCGTGCAGCCAAGCCCCTGCTGCCGCTGTCAACCAGCTCCTCTCTCCCACACTACGTGTCTTGCAGCACCCCAGCTCGCAGGGTCACGGCTTGCTGCCCAAGGACCTCCACCCATCACGGTGAACCCAGCTCTTACAACTGCCTTCAAGTTTCCAGTCACCCTTTAACTGGAAATAACTGAGGAGCAGCCTAAAATACTGAAATACTTCGGGTTTTTTGGAGAAGACCAGATAAAGCTCAGTCAAATGCCTTACTCTTATCCACTCAGGAAATATATCCTGATGGCACACACCGTTTTGATTGCACATAGTCACTCAGGTTGCTGCCTTAGCATATGACTGCTGCTTTCCTGCTTTACATTACCCATGCTGGTCCTACTGGAAATAAAAAAGATCTACAGCACAGTTCAAATACATAGAATAGTCTTCATTAACCTGGCATGCCCCACAGAAAGGTGAATCATTAGAATAAGTGAGAGGACAGAGGTATTGGTCTTTCTTAGAATCCTAATTTCGGGATGCATAACTCCATGCATCAAAATATAACATATTCGTGAACCCTAATTAAAAAACAGAAACACTTGTTTTTATCCAAAAACAGAAATACGTGTTTTTATCCATATTACTTAGAATTTCCTGGGTTTAGCTAATATCACATTCAGCTGAGAGATCGGAACATTTGGGAGAAATGCTGATTCTGCTGAAAACACACCCAATGTATTCATAAAGCACCCGTATTATTCATAAAGGATGCATATTACTAATGGCATTACATTCCTTAATATTTTTATTCTGTAACACTTACAAGGCCCAGTTAAGATTATAACCACATTATGATAAAACTGAGTAAATGTATATTTAGGTATGATCTATCCCCAGTGATCCTGCAAGAAGACAAGTAGCATATGGCAGATGAAAAAGAAGGGGGAAGGGGAAAGGTTGTTAAAAAGACTTCAAATGAAGTCTGCATTAAATAAAAATAACAACAAAAAGGTTCGTCAGGAGCTCAGCACTTCACAGAATCACAGATGCAGACAGACATTTTCAACTAGAATAAATTTTAAAAATTCATTTTTTGTCACATGTTTTATCCTCTATTTCTATATTCACAAGTGTAGACATGTGCCATAATTCTATTTAATATCCCAAGCTATTAATAAAAGCAAAATGTTTGTCATCATTATTGAAATTCAACATTTAATGCCTCTTCCCAAGAATATTTGGGAAATCTCATTTGTTAAAGAATTGTCCAAAATATTTGGGTTTTTAAACTTGAGATGAGAAAACAATGACTTCTTTCTGCAATGTCAGAATTTCCAAGAGATGAGAATGTGAGTAAATCACAGTATTTTTATAAACCAATGGTTCATACTCCAACTTAACAACCACTTAGAGTTAACTAAGAACTCTAGTGAGGCCACCTCAGCCTGAATTGAGAATAGAAATTAACTTACCTATCCTGATCTTTACTGCAGATCTCATGATATCTACCATTTTTAAACTCCATATCCTTGTCTCAAGTAGTAATATCAAAGCTCGTAACAATAGCATAAAAGCTCAGACTTGTAAAGAAAAAATGAGATATGCAACTGAAATTCATCCTAAAATCCAAGAAACTAGGAAACAAATTTTAAAAATACTGTTTTAGACCAGAAAAAAAAAAGTTAAAACAAACAAAAAAAAACAAATTTTTTTTCAAGATAAAAATCAGTACAGCCTTTGAACAGATAAGCTTGAAGTGCAAACTCTCTTTTAGTCAAACAGAGAATAAAAGTCTCTGACAGAGCTCTGCTGAGAGACATTACAAAAGAATTTGGTGTTCCAGTAATGTATTTTCACGCCATTCAATTATAAAAGCCACGTGTTTATAAAAGACAGGAGCTGCACTATGCATAAGGGTGCGTTTGTGCATGTGTACTCTTACAGGGAGGTCCAGCACAGGACTACCCCAGCAGGCTGCAGCAGTGCTTACTGGAGCTTACTGGAGCAGTGCTTACTTATTCTTACTCCAGCTTACTGGAGTGCTTACTGCGGCTGGCCCATGCAGTGCCGCAGGCAGCACAGCGGGTGGTGAACCCCGCTCCTGCACAGCACCAATGAGCCCCTGCAGAAATCTGCCAATTCCAGCTGGGAACCGCCTCGCTACATTCTGGGATAACCCAGGGAGCTGTGCATCATTCTGCAGGCTCAGTGCGCGCAAAGCCTCAGCCTTCAGCACAGAAATTCCAGCGCTGGAGCTCCAGCATTTCACGCTGGGAAGACCCCGCTGCCTGCGCTAACGCCGGGCAGCGCTGACCTTTCCATACCAAATAGGATGAGAATCAGCAGGGCCACAGCTTCCAGGTCACAGCGCACACAGGCAGGCAGGAGGAGGAGGAGGAGGAAGAGGAGGCCAATTAGCTGGGACCAGGCAGCAGGGCTCCCTGAAGGGAGAGCCACAGCAGCAGGGAGCGTGGGCCGGAGGCGAGCAGAGCTGCCACTCCAGCCTGGCCGGAGCTGAGCTGCTTCCAGCGAAGTCTCATATTGAAGCCTACTTAGAGAACCAGTTCCAACTCCCTCCCTAGAAGCAAATTACAGCAACAACAAATTGCAGCTGGGAGGCCGCAGGCCCCATCTTCCTCAGGGAATAATTCCACCCTCCTCACCGTGCTCACCCCCAGGAATGGGTAAGGCAGAAGGGGAAGACGTGAAGCCACTGGCTGAAGATCTCCTCGAGTATCGGGGTGCGGGCAGGGGCAGCCCGAGCCAGGAACCAACAGCAGCCGCACACGCCAGGCCGCTGCTGAGGCCTCCTCAACAGAGCACAAAGCGAACCGTGGTCATCCCCACACACACAAATTACTTCCCAAAGGAAAAATCATAAAATCATAGAATAGGCAAGGTTGGAAGGGACCTCAGAGATCATCTAGTCCAACCCCGCTGCACACGCAGGGTCACCTACAGCACGGGGTGCACAGGGCGGCATCCAGGCAGGTTTTGAAGATCTCCAAAGAAGGAGACTCCACAACCTCTCTGGGCAGCCCGTTCCAGTGCTCTATTTTAGTTTCCCTAAAACAAGGGCCGTGTGTCAGCAGGTGTCAACAGCTCCTCCTGAGTTTCTTCTCAGAACGGGGGCACTGAGCGCCTGGGCTGCTGCCCCTGCAGGCGCCCCGGCCTGCTGGTTACCGCGGTCTCAGTCGTCGCTCCTTCATGGGCTGCTGCACCGAGCGCCGGCACTGCGAGCCAAAGAGCAGACGGGATGCCGGGCGCCTCGCGCACCGCCAGCTCCGCCGGGAAAAGTCTGCTGCGGCAGCCACGCTTATAGCCGCAAAACCGAGGCACTTGCGGCCAGCTGAACATCAGCGTGCCATCTAAAATTAAAATAGCATGTTTAAAAAAAATGCAAAAGGGCAGGGTCTGTGCGGGCCAGTGCTACAGAAGCGAGGGGGGATCTCTTTTTTTTTTTTGCTAATTCAGCTCTGTCTCAAATAAAGCTCTACAGTTGCTTTACCATCTAGCGCTCCTTATAGAACAGCTGTTCAGCTGCTTGTACTCGAGCAATTTCATTGTAAATCTGTTTTTTTTTTTTAATTGATGGAATTTTAAGCTTGCCTCTGATTGTGGATGGCCAGGCCTACGTTTGGCCAATTTAATACTGGTGTGTAGATAGTATAGATGAGTTTTTTAATTTAAGTCTCCTGATGTCATTGAAAGCCCCTCTGTCCTCAACAGAGGGGTTCTCCTTCTGCATGTTATACTATGTTGAACAGCAGCTCTTCGAGGAAGTCACATCAAAGCCTTTGGGAATCAGGGTTGAGAAGCTTTTCAGTTGGTAGGATTTTTTTTTTCTGGTTTAAGAGCTGTCAAGAATTAATATCTTGCCGAATGCATAAATCCTGCACAGAATCAATTTTCAATATTAGCACACATCATGTAAGTTAATCTCTTTAAAACAAGTCTGCTTATCCTAAAGACATTATTGCCAACTTGAAGCATCAAAGTAAACGTAACCAAAGGATTAGAGAAAGTTTAGAACTGTCAATCCACCCTACCTCACTTTTCAAAAACTCCATCTTTTAATGTATATTAAATCTGCCTCTCTCTCAGTCTCCCTTTCTCTCCGCTGAAGCAATGACTTCTACAACTTTCAGGCTACTGCTCACTTTCTGGAAAGATATCAGAGAAAAACTTCATCTGATTAGGACTTAGTTACGCTGACTGTTACTCTAAGTAATTTACTCTAACTTTCTTGGGACGTATCGGCAAAGTTTTCCTGCAGCTACAACTAGAAATAAAGTTAATACTATCCCATATTCATGTTTACCAATGCAAGACAATTACTTTTTGGTTTTTTTTTTGCTTTTATACATATATAATTTATTTTTCCATCTCAGTTGTATTAGTTGTAGTTGCCTTAAGCCTATAACTTCCTAACCCACAGGCTATGCACATGCTTTATTTTATGCAATCTATACTGAAACTATTCCCTTCTCTTCTACATTCTTTTAGATTTGCAAGACTTTCATATCTAAAGGTTTTATTCCTGTTGGCCTCAGTAATAGGGAATCAGTAAACCTGCACAGAATAACTAGAAATCATTTTATTTTGCAAGGGGGTATTTCCAGCTGTCATGCTTTACTGGGTAAACCTATTAGAAATTGTCACGAGAATTAAATCTTGAGGAACTAGACCAAAAAACTACAGGATTTCTGTCATTAAGTACTACTGGGCTTAAATACAGTACAATATGATCAGCACAACTGTGGTTATTCTTGCTGTACTATAATCGACTCAAATACATAGCTAGCAGGCTCCTAACTTTTTGTTCCACATAACAAGAGAATGATTTTTAAAAATGCATCTTATTGGTGCTGTGCTTGTCGAAGCAAACGGAAAATGTTTACTTAAGACAGCAGAATGCTTAGCTAAGACAGACATTATCCATTTTATGTTTTGATGTCTACAGAGATCTATTTTCTTCATTCTTACCAACTTTAGCATCTCTAAGCCAGACCTCTCACCTCAAAAGCCCTTCACCTATTAGATCACTCTGCAATACACTTGACATGCCACAAATAGATCTCCTGTAAACATTTAATATTTTATTATGAAAAGCTTTATCTCCAAAGTCTTGAAAAGACCTTCTCCCAAAAATCAAAGTTACCATCCAAAAGCATGAGACTGAAAATTCTCAGTAAAGAACCGGAAAAACAGCCAGCGGAAAAGACAATCTTGGGAGAGACATCCTGGCAAAATATCCAGGCCAAATAGCCAGCAGTCAAAGGCACCTGGTTTTGAATGTCATCTGGTCAATAAAACAGTGATAGCCCTTCACATTTGGCTGCCTGAGATTGGGGCGAGCATGGCCAAGTGCCTCATGAATGGTTGCTTTAATGAAGCATCCATATCCAGCACTGCACAACCTGCATCATCACCAGAATAAAGTCATTTAAAGCTACTACGCCTTTTTCACCTTGCAGCGCTGCCCAGAGGGCTTCTCTGGAAAGTCACTGCATCTACTGTGCAAATCCCAGCAAGATGGTAGTTGCAGTCAAGGTTTCTGACAGCAGAGCACAGCTCTCCTTCTTCATGCACCTTGTTCACACAATGAGACATTAACAGTTAGAATCATAGAATGATTAAGGTTGGAAGGGACCTCTAGAGATCTTCTAGTCCAACCCCGTGCACACATAGGGTCGCCCAGAGCACGGGGCACAGGGCTGCGTCCAAGTGGGTTTTAAAGATCTCCAAGGAAGGAGACTCCACAACTTCCCTGGGCAGCCTGTGCCAGGGCTCTGTCACCCT